>PITA01006273.1:0-101643 GCA_004023965.1 Spilogale gracilis
TGTGTGTGTGTGTGTGTGTGTGTGTGTGTGTATTAAATGAAACTGAACTAGAAATCAGTAGGCTATCCTATACTCACACTAGAAAAGGAGAAGGTACAAATGGGAATTTTCAGAATAGTCTACTTTTTTTTTTAAGATTTTATTTATTTATTTGACAGAGAGAAACACAGCCAGAGAGGGAACACAAGTAGGAGGAGTGAGAGAGGGAGAAGTAGGCTTCCCCCTGAGCAGAGAGCTGGATGTAGGGCTCAATTCTGGGACTCCAGGTCCATGACCTGACCTGAAGGCAGTTGCCCAACCAACTGAGCCACCCAGGCGCCCAGAATAGTCTACTTTTTTTTAAAGATTTTATTTATTTATTTGAGAGAGAGAGAGAATGAGAGGAAAGAAGGTCAGAAGGAGAAGCAGACTCTCCCATCAGCTGGGAGCCTGATGCAGCACTTGATCCTGGAACTCCGGGATCATGACCTGAACCGAAGGCAGTTGCTCAACCAACTGAGCTACCCAGGCACTCAGAATAGTCTACTTCTAAAGGCAAAGTAAGAAAGCAGAAGAGAAGAAGGGACAAAGAAAAGGGTAAAATAATAATAGCATCAACTAACATTCACCAAATCATCTCAACCGAAGGCCTGTACCCGGATTACCCTATTTAATCCTCCCAACCATTCAAGGAGGAAGGTAAGATAATTGTTCCTCTTTACTGACAAAGCAACCAGGATGGAGAGAGGTCAAGCAATCGCCCAGGGTCACAGGCTGCAGAGTAAGAGCCAGGCTGAAACCCAGCAAGTCTGACCTCAGAAGCTGAACTCTCCATCACAATCTGACACTGAATTTGGAAAAAAGTAAGTAGACTTAGAGATGTGAGAGAAAGAAACCTAGATTTGGTGTTTGGAAAAGTACAGGATCATCTTCTCTGAGAGCTGCTTCTTTAAGGATGCAGCCCCAGCCATCAGCATCCTAAAAGTAATTCAAGAAAAGGTGAAAGAGCACAGCAATGGACAAGTCCATGGACACTGAAGCTTGGATACTTTCTTATTTCTTCCCACTGTGCCCCACCCTCCCCACCCTTGGTCACTTCTATTTTCTAATAATAGGAAACTTACAGATCCTGAAAATAATTAAAAGCAAAATCTTTTTGCAAATTACAACATGGGACATGGACTTCTGATGTTTAAAAGATTGTATTAAAGGGGTGCCTGGGTGGCTCAGTCAGTTAAGTGTCTGCCTTCAGTTCAGGTCATGATCTGGGGGTCCTGGGATCAAACACCACATTAGACTCCAACCAGGAGTGGAGCTTCAACCCTGATTTGGGCTCCCTGCTCAGCTGGGGAATATTGTTATCCCTCTTCCTCTGCCCCTCACCTCCATTCGTGGTGTCTCTCTCTTTCTCTCTCTCTCTCTCTTTCTCTCTCTCTCTCTCTCTCATAAATTAAATCTTTAAAAAATAAACTAAAATATTTTATAAGTAGATTAAGTATAAATTGAGAGGAGTTACAAATTTATCTTTTACTCTTTTAATCTAACTTTATTTAGAACATATATCAGAAATAAATCCAGTTATACAAAATGTCCAACAATTAGGGCTCAATGGGTGAAACAGTCGGTTAGCATCTGACTCTTGATTTCACCTAAGGTCATACTCAAAGGGTCGTGAAATCAAGCCCCAAGCAGGGCTCTGTGCTCAGCAGGGAGTCTGCTTGAGATTCGTTCCCCCTCTTGATGCCTCTCCCTCCTGTTCTCACGCATGTGTGCGCTCAAGCACGCTCTCTCAAATAACTAAATAAATCTTTAAAATGTCCAACAATTAAAATCATTCAGCACAGTGGTACTTTTAAGAAATAATTTAAAGAAAGAAAGAAAGAATTTACAGAAAGAAAGAATTTTCCAAAACAATGACTGCTTAAATAATTGTCTGATATTTAAGGTATACCAATGGCTTCTATGACTTTCTAGCTTTTGATGGATTTTGAAGGTTTACCATATGCTGAAGTGGAAACTATTCACTGCTTTCTGTTTAGTAAAATATCTACCGTTTTACTAACTGAATTACTCCAAGAAAGCCAAAGACAGGTGGTTTGGTCTTTTTTTCCACTCCCTTTTTCTTTTCTATCACACTTGTAATAGAAGCATCTAACTATAACCACAAAACATTTATACTTTTGCTGCCAGCTAATATCAGCTATTATTTATTCTAAATCCTCTTCCTATGTCCAATCCATAGATAGACAGAACAAAGAAAGAAAAATATTACTAGCTTATATCTTAATTTGTAAAAAGTGATTAAAAAACTACAGGGAAAAAAAAAAACTACAGGGAAGGGGGGGCAGTGTTGGTGTGCCCTACCCAAACACACGTATTCATGTGTTTTATCTTTAGAAGTCCTACCAGGTTTTCACTGGAGATGGGAGAAAATTCTCCTAGTTCTTCCTTCAGGGGTATGGGCAAAGCAGCCACTTTGAAATATTCCCAGAGCATTCTGTTCTTTTTAGCAAGGTCTGCCTTCAAAGGAAACTATTTTACCAGAACCTAATGACTGAGAGAAGGGAAATACCCAACTCCAGCTCTCCCCAGATTTCTTGTCTCTCCTAAGGAGGAAAAGCAAAAGAAAACTGAGAAGCACCAGTAAAAGTGACAGCCCAGGAGCACAGGCTCACTCACAGATGGAGACCTTAATAGGACTATTAAGAAACAACATTAGATAAATATTGGTTAAGTGCCAAATACAGTCCTTTCTAAGTTCTCCAGGTACTTTCACGTATATTTTCTCACTTCATTCAACCTGTGGACAGAAAGGGAAGAAGATATTGTCCCATTTTATGGATAAGAAACTAAGGCTCTAAAAGGATATTTAACTTTGGTGGAGCCAGATTTTAAATCCAGCCAATCAGACATTCAGGCCAAATCAGGTTTTACTAAACCACATCTTCTATATTACTTATAGATTAGAAAGCTTCATTAAATTAAATTTACTGGATCAAAATTTATAGTCCCCAACTTATAATGTTAATTCCATTTATTTAGCCCTTACTTTAAGACAGGCACTAAGACAAGTCTTTCCTGTGCATTATTTCATTGGGTGCTCACTGCTTTCCTTGTAAGCAAGGTACCATTTGGTCTGTTTTCAGGAAGAGGATTCAGGATCTAGAGGCCAAGTAACTTGCCTGAGGTTGCATATCAAGCAAGAAATTAATCATCTGGAGGAATTCATGTGTCTGTTTCTCACTTGCCACTTGTTCTTCATTCTAATCATGGCAGGTGACAAAGACTGTCACCTGGACCAAACTTTACTTAGGGTCCCTCTTGTTGACCAGACATCACCTTGGCCTCATCTCTGTCCTTGCCAAGCTTGCACAGCTCATCAGACTTGTCAGTTCAGAGCAAATCCTTAATCCTAAATATGGATGATATTCTTCATCCCTCACTCTTAACGCCTAGGTCCTTGGTCTGCTTTTCACAAGAATCCTGTTAGGTCAGTTTAGCAAGAATCCCCTTATCTTTGATGTCTTTCCTTGGTAATTTTCCATTCACTGAGCCCCTCACCCTGCTCATTGGCTATAATCCCCAGCTGTCTTTGCTATAATCAGAGATGAACCCAGATTTCTCTCCTCTATTACAATGCCACTACTGCAATAATCCTGACTAAAGTCTTCCTTACTATTTTAACAACTATCAATACTTTTTCCTTGAACACAAGAATGATACTCCAACAAATTAATGGTTCTTGGGCTTAGGAACTTCTGGAAATAAGTTTCTACCACCCAGAAGGCTCTAAGGTCTGTACATAACAAGGATATTCAACATATTTTAAATCAGTATTTGATATGATGAGGGGAAGAAGTGCAAGAGAACATAAGAGCACCAAGAATCTAAACATAGGAGGTCATAGCTGTTGGATGCATATGGAATCAATCACACGCCAATAGCCATCCCACTGCCTCCACCAACCCAGCTAGTGTTTTGTGGGCATGTGGCTTTGAGGCACATCACCTCCTCACTCTCACTCATCACCAAGGCTTGCCTTCTGGACCCAAGAAGTCATGAGGATGGAAAAGAAAAAGCTTCACATCTAGACTTTCAGAGCCCAGCACCCTACTCCCCAGCCACCATATATCAAAGACCAGATTATACAAGGCCTAATTTCATGCTAAAGGTTCACTGAGGAGCTCTCACTCTCATATGCCTCCACCCTGAGGAGCTTTCAGGGTTCAGAAATTTCAGGGAACAGGGAGGATAAGAACTGCGGCTTATCTAACAGCTGCTTATAAGAACTCTTCTGATACAGGCTCTGGGGAGTGATGCTAAAGAAGAGACTTGCCATATTGCATACACATGCATACATATATGCAGGTGCACACATTAATGCCCAGAGATGCCTTTGCTCTGTGAGGAAAGGTGCTTAGGGAGGTATTAGGAACTACTGTCAAAGCATCCAAGCTCATATAACACCTGAGTCATCATGTTATAAATAATAATCATAACAAAAATAAGAGCAGCTGCCATTTACTGATGACCTATTGGTGCCATCAAAGTACTTGTAAATTGAATCATTGTGCGTACGCCTCAAGCCCCTCTGAGTTAGCTAGATTTCCCAGTGAGGAAACTGAGAGGTAAAGTAATATTTGCAATAGCATCCAGCACAGCCAGGATTTCTAGGCAGATCTGTCTGATTCCAAGCCAGTTTTCCTTCCACTTCACCCATAACTTCACATCAGTAATCACTTCCACCAAATAAATGGGTGGGACACAATTCCCAGTATCTCAGAGTCCAGTCCTTTTGTAGGCCAATTAGTCTCACATGGCAACATACTACACCCACAGAGTAGGTGCTCGATAAATACTTGCTGAATGAAAAAAATCTCTTTCATTTCTTAAACCACACTTTCAGTTTATTGGGGGCTATAACTTTCACTTCAAGGTCCTTCTTATCAGACTTCGCTGCTTTTGTTGGTCAACAAGGGAAACTATTGTATCCTTTTGCATGGGCTGAATGTTTGTGTCTCCCCAACATTCCTATGTTGAAATCTAACCCTTACTGTTATGGCATTAGGAGGAAGGGCCTTTAGGAGATGATTAGGTCATGGGAGGGGAACACTCACGAACGGGACCTTATAAAAGAGACCCCAGAGATCTCTCTTGCTCTCTCTTTCTCTCTCTCTCTCTCTCTCTCTCTCTCTCTCTCTCTGCCATGTAAGCATAAAACAAGAAAACAGCCATCTGCAACCTGGCAGAGGGTCCTCACTAAACCTGACCATGCTGGCATCCTGATCTCAGACTTCCAGCTTCCAGAACTGTGAGAAATAAATTTCTGTTGTTTATAAGCCACCCAGTTTGTGGTACTCGGTTATAGCAGCCTCAACCTTGATCCCATAATTGCACTCCTAGTAATCAGATCCAAGAGGATAATCAAGAGGCTCCTTTATTTTGACAGAGACAAAAAAGAAGAAAAAGGAAGAGGCGGAAAAAGAAGAAAAATGTGGACACTGGACTTTTCATTTACTTGGCTTTAACAGTAAAAATACAGCATTTTTAAACCAAGATATCAATCACTTGAAGGAATTCATATTTTCATTTCTCACTTAAAGGTTAAGATCTTCATTTCATGCTGCCAGAGCCTTTTCCAGTACCCAACACGTGATCACACTCGGTTCACAAGTGGTAGCCCCTCACAGACAGGATAAAAATCAGTTAACTAGACACATGAGCTAATTGTTAGAGACAGGCCATTACATTTGTAGGCTCTCTCTCCTCTACAGCTGGTAAGAACATAAACTGAAATAACCTCTCAAAGTGCAAAGTGGCCATCTGGTTCCAGAGACTTAAATGCGTGTCTTTCCTTTGATCTCCAGTATCCATTCCTAGGAATGAAACCCAAAGAAGTCATCTGAAAGGCAGACAAGAATTAAGGTGCCAGCACATTCTTTGCATTTCTCATGCTGACAAAATTCAGTAAACAACTTCAACATGCAGTACTGGAAAAATGGTTAAGTAAACCGTGATTTAGTCATTTGGTGGACTATGAAGCACAGAATAATAAAAATCCTATCTCTACCAAATATCTCATGGTAAGGGAAAATGTTCATAAGAAAACATTAAGTAAAAAGCCAGATTCAAAACTGCATAAACAGTATTAAGCCAGTTTCTCTCAAAAAATAACAACTTATTTTTCTTAACATATCTGCATATAAAAGACTATAAGGACATATATGCTCCAAACTGTTAAGTAATTAACCAAGATGCTCTCTCCAGTTACTAGAATTATTTTTCATTTTCTTCCATATACTTTATCTTTTTCAAATGAACATAAATTCTTTTCATCTTCATAAGAAAAGGAACTTTTCAAATAATAAATTTTATGTAGAAAACCCAAGACTCCACTCCAAAATTTGTTCGAACTCATATAGGAATTCAGCAAAGTGGCAGGATTTCAATCAATGCACAGATATCAGTTGCATTTCTGTACACTAACAATGAGACAAAAGAGAGAAATTAAGGAATCAATCCCTTTTACAATTACACCAAAAACTGTAAGATACCTTGGAATAAACATAAACTGAGAGGTAAAGGATCTGTACTCTAAAACTACAGAACAATTAATGAAAGAAATTGAAGACATGCTCATGGTTTTGAAGAATAAATACTGTTAAAATGTCTATGTTACCCAGAGCAACCTACACATTCAATGCCAATCCCTATCAAAATATAAGGTATTACCTCCCAACATGCCACAGGTACCAAAGTGTGAGAAGGTGCCTGGAGCATCTGGGGGACACCTTTCTCCAGCCATATGAAGGAAGCCATGTCCGCAGAAAAACAAAAAGAGGCCAACTGGCACAGAGAAGGAGGGCCATGAATGAAGAAAGACAAGGAAAAGGCTGGAGAATGATGCCATAGGCCAAGAGCAACTGAGACCAATCATGGCACAGAAAAAGAGAGTTATGAAAGCCTTGAGAACACAATTCCAGGCCTGATGACCCCATTCCTGCAATTTAACATCAATTCTGCCTTTCCCAGCTATGATAAGACAGTAAATTCCCATTTTTCATAAGGTCTTCATAAGATTTTCATAGATACCCTGGGTATGTATGTGTAACTAAAACTATCCTGACTTCTTTGTGTCTCTAATAGCCACAAATATGCAATATTAAGTTAGAATCCTTAAGACATATTATATAGGAAAAAAAAATCCACCGCTTTGTTTCTAAGAGACTAGGGAAAGACCATGCCTGATAAACTTATTAAAATAGCTGAAAACACTTGAAAAGTTGCAAAGCTGATTGATTCTGATTATAGAGTTGATGATAAAAATCTCTCATAAAAAAACTTAAATGTAAGGCAAAGCTTATAGGATTGGAAAATTAAAACCTACATGTTTACAGATGGAAGGTTTTATATTAGCACATTAGATTAAAATGTGATTTCTAAAAGGCTGGTAGATTCCCTATTCAATTAGTTAATCTAAGAAGACTAGTCAACACGCTCACAATTAAAGAACCAACCGAAAACGCATTTCATCCCAGGGTCCCATCTTCTCTCAAGTTAGCATATAAAGGCCCACATGGGACACACAGAGGTCAGCTGCAGTCTTTCTAAGATTTCTCCTCCAAGAGGTCATGATTTTCTCCAACTGAGAAAGTTGTCATTTAAAAAAAAAAAAAAGGTGGGGGGATATTCTGATAGGCATAAGCTCCAGTGTACACTATATACAGATTAGAACATTCTGCCTAAGTGTTATTAATGACCCAAAAACCATAAGACAAAACACAAAACCATGAGCAAGACACCTTAAGCTAATGGAGCCTTGTAAATTAGAAGGCACTGCCTGAAGGAAAGTAGATTGAGAACTAAAAATACATATTAAAAATTCACATCAATTGGGCATCAGATCAAAAAAGCCATCAAACAATAATTAGAAGCTGTGTTTCTTTAAGTTAGGCCTTACTTGAAAACTGTATTTGGGAATAGAAAAACAATTCTGTCTCTGTTACTCTGCTGTAAGCCATCCTTCCATTCATTCATTCTTCCGTTCACTGAATGAACACCTTCGGCATGCAGTTGTGTACCCAGCATGGGAGACCTGGGGATAAACACTGTGGGTGGGCCTCAACTCACAGAGCTTATAGTCTACAAGGAAAAGCAAAACAGTCCACAAGTAACTATAATGGCACCAAGTATTTCTTTAAAAAAAAGAAGCATCTACTTTGGCTCTTAGACAGTTCAAGCAAGTACACTGAAGCTGGGTTCTTGAGAAAAAAATACTAATTAGGTAAGGAAGGGTGAGGGAAGAGCGGCTCAGATAAAAGGAATACCAAGTGCAAAATCCCTGAGGAAAGGAATAGGGTGTACTAAAGGTACTTAGGGAATTTTAGAAAAGAGAGACAACACAGTACAGTGGGTGAGATTATAGACTCTGGAACCAGTACACATGGTTTGAATCCCAGCTCTGCCGGACATTTACTAGCTGAGTGACCCTGCACAAGTAACTTAACCTCTTTGTGCTTCCTATTTGAAATAGGAATAAAAATTTCTATACAATAGAATTATTAGAACAGTGCCTGGCACATGGAAAAGTGTTGAGTATTGTGGTTAGAACACAGACAAATCGGAAGAGTAGCATGAAGCTAGGGAAGGGGAGCTGGGGCCAAGTCACACAGAGTCTTGGTGAGAAGAAACGTAAGCAGACTAGATCTTTTTAAAGATCCCATTGGCTGTAATAAGGATGACTGGTGGGGGTGTGATGATGAATATAGACATACCAGCCAGCCAGTAAGAAAGCTTCTGTGGTATGTGGCTTAAAAAAAGAAAAGGTCAATGTGAACAGTGCTAACACTTTGGATACTGTTTGTACAACATCATTACTCTACATGACTAAGCTTTTGATTTTATCACTAATAAAAAAAAGTCAATAGAAAAGCCAAATATTGACTCACTGATCATTTATTTTTTTAAAAAGCTTTTGTTTGTTTGTTTGTTTGTTTGAGAGAGAGAGCACAAGTAGGGTGAGGGGCAGAGGGGAAAAGTCTGAAGCAGACTACATGCTAAGTGGTAAGCCTGATACAGGGCTTGCTCTCAGGACCTGAGCCAAAAATCAACTGTCAGATGTTTAACCAACTGAGTACCCAGGAGCCTCCCATCAATCACTTACTACTCTAATTTCTGTCAGAAAACTTCATGGACATTCTATAAGCTCAGAATCTTAAGAGGGGCCTGGGAGTTATGGTCAGGGCATAGCCTTATGATGTTCCAAAAACAAAACAAAACAAATTTGAATGGCTCAATACTTGAGGCCAAATTCTGAGGCCCAAGCCCAGCTGAGCCTTGCCCTAATGGTCTCCAAAGGAAACAATAAATGCTTCAAATTCCCAGCTATCTCATTTTCTTCCATATTTTTCCCTTCTGGATAATAGGATCTTTCTTTAAAGGAACTGCCAACAGGCTTGACCCACATCTGTAGACCAGGAAGGCACATGTCCAGCGAGCCAAACCGCAGTTCCCACACTCTCACTACCAGGTAAACCCCAGCCTTTCAGCATAGAGATAAGTGCTCAGGGTTTGGAGTCAAGGAGCTCAGAACAAGGTTTAGGTCCTGGCTCTACCAAACACTGTTATATGACCCTAAATAAATTACTTAACCCCTGTCTAATCCTCAGGGTCCTCATCTGCAAAATAGAGAAAGCAATTTCACTTGTCTCCAAGGACTGTTGTGAGGATGACTTAATATACTATTTATAAAGTGCTTAGCATAGATTCTTATACAGAGTAAGCACTTACTAAATGGCAGTTACAATCATTATCCATCTGTGGTTCCTGTGATGCCACCAAAATTGGGGATTAGAAGAGGTAGAGAAAGAAAACACTGTTGGTAAGTTGGTCACCTATTTTGGAAAAGTGGCATATCAACTAACGATGAATATAGACCTAACCCCTTGCCCCCAGTACTTCCACTCCTAAGTGGACACCCAACTGAACTGCATCCCATGCGCAAGAGACAAGAATGAGAAAGCTCACAGGAGTATCATTCAAAATAGTCCAAAGCTAGGAACAATTCAAATGTCCATCAACATTTGGCAAAATGGAAAAAAAATGATGAAATTATGGCATATTTATATAATAGAATTTCACATGGCACCAAAATGAAGAAAGTACAGCTATACTCAACAAAAGGATTACTCTCAAATCCAATCCTAAATGAAAGAAGCCAAACACAAAAGAATCAGACTGGATAGGATAGATTTGTATAAAGTTCAAAGACAAGTAAATTATTAACACTAGTGTTTAAGGGCGCATATGAAGGTGGTAAAAGAATAAAGAAAAGAAGGAAGCAACCATGAAGTCAGGGTAATGGTAAATGGCTTTGGGGAGTCATGGGGCTCATGATTGTGAACATAGAGCTTCTGAGGTTCTATTTCTTGACCTGGATGATGGTTATATGTGTGTTATATTGACTCATTAAGCTGTATGTTTAGGTTTTATATACTTCTTAAATCTTTTTGATATTGCACAATAGCTGAAAAACTAATCTGCCTGCCCCATCTAATCCATGCCCTCTTTTCAAGAACTGGTGAATGTGGCTTATGCAGCTAATTCTGATTTTCTGAACCCCATCTACTTGAACCAAAATCTTACTGGGGGTTGACAGGCAGGGAGGATACAAGAGAGGTGAGGAGGTGAGCCCAACACCAAGGACTGTCTTGACAGAACTATCTACCCTGTCTATCCCAGTTTCTAGGGATACTCCCACGATCAGCCCCTGCCCTGTATCATGTCACTTTTGAGATATGAAACAAAGAAAAGTAAATGAGGAAGGTTATAAGCAGCATAAACAAAGAATTAGGGACACAAGAAGTAATGCCACATGGACAATTCATTCAACACATACAAAGTGTCAGGCCATAGTCACTGTTCCAGCAATGGGCATATTACCCAAAGAGAACCAAACTCCCCTAAAACTCACATAGACATATTGGGGGAAAGAAGCACCCTTTTCACTGAGGCTGCCAAGCTGCCAGAATGAGTTTGAAGATTTCTGGAGGCCACTTTCCCCAACGCCATAGGAGAAGCCATGTCTGCAAGTAGAAAAATAATGCTGAAAGACGAAAGGAGGGCTGAGAGGGA
Organism: Spilogale gracilis; assembly: GCA_004023965.1. NCBI lineage: Eukaryota > Metazoa > Chordata > Mammalia > Carnivora > Mephitidae > Spilogale > Spilogale gracilis. The sequence goes on from PITA01006273.1 coordinate 11,113, forward strand.
AAGAAAGATAAGTCAAGGCCCTGAGAATGAGGCCTCATGCCAAGAAACCAGCGAAAGCTGAGAGGGTTTGGAAGCCTTAAGTCCCTAGTTTCACCACTGATGCTGATCTCTGCAAATTAACCTCAATTCTTTCCTTCCCATCTACACAGAGACAACATGGGTCTGCTCTTGTGCTCAATTCTCATAACACAGAAGTAAGTAATAGATAAGACTTCCTCTTAAGGATGTCTCGGTTTAATTAGGAAAAAAAGATATCAACAGATAGTCCAATAGCACTATGAGAGTCATATGGATGTGGAACATCTTAACCAGATTGGGAAAGGAGAGAGCAGGGTCAGGGGAAGATTTTAAAGGAAGTGACCTGTTGGCTAAAAATGTTCTGGGTTCATCAGGGAAAAGAGAGGAGAAAAGGCAGTCAAGGCAATGGGAAAGGGGCAGGGGTAAATCTTGAGAAAAGGTGAGGAGTAAGAAAAGGAATTTAGGGGTACACCAAGAGCACTTCAGTATTGCTGGAGTGAGGTGAGGTCGGTTGGCAGGAGAAGCCAGAGAGATGGGTCATAAAGGAGCTGAGAGCACCTAATGGAGTCTGGACTTCATCATGTGGAGAAGGAAGCCTTTGAAAAACTTTAATCAGGGAAAACACAGGGTCCAATTTCCCTTTTAGAAAGAGCAACCTGTTTCCTAAGGCCACAGAGAGCAAGAAGATATCTCTCTCTCTCTCTCTCTCTCTCTCTCTCTCTCTCTCTCCCTTCCTCCCTCCCTCCCCCCTTTCTCCCTCTCTCTCCCCTCTATCTGTATCTATATCTCTCCCTCTCCTCCCTTGCAGCTTTCTTCTTCCCTCCTTCCCTCCCTCTCCCCTCCCCAGCAGCCCAAATCTCTAAAACTCCCATCAGCCAAAAGGTTCATTTCTTGCAATTGTCAACTATTTTGTAATTGATAGGAACAGCATCAGCTAATAGTAAGAGCATCAGACCAACTGTTCTGAGAGCTGGTTTTCAATCCTGCCCCCCCCCCATTACCAGGCCTTGTGAGCTTGCGCAAGCCACTCATGCCTTTGGCCCCATCTTCTCCATAGGCAAAATGAGGAGTAATGAAATCAGTTGTACATACCTCAAAGAGTTATTATGAGAAGTGTGATAAAATGGGTCAAAAATCGCATCCCCAGCGTCTCTGAATCTGCCAAAGGACTTCGGTAAAAATAGCACCCTGATGCAGAACAGCATTACACAGCATACTTTGTTTTCTTATAAATGAAAAGTAAATCCTACCACTTGGTAAATATGTACAAATGCGGCATCTAGATTTTATTTAAAATAACTTAACTGGGGTGCCTGGGTGGCTCAGAGGGTTAAGCCTCTACCTTCAGCTCAGGTCATGATCTCAGGGTCCCGGGATCAAGCCCCGCATCAGGTTCTCTGCTCGGCAGAGAGCCCCCGTCCCCCTCTTTCTCTGTCTGCCTCTCTGCCTATTTGTGATCTCTCTGTCAAATAAATAAATAAAATTAAAATAACTTAACAAAGACTTCTCAGACCTATAGGTATCCATATTACATTTGTAATAATCTATTTTTACTTTATTATTTTCTCTCTAAAGGACAGCATTAAATACTCCCACTAAGAAAATTTATATTGACAGATGCCTAATACTTAGCTCAAGGTGAAAAAAAGGAAAGAAAACATGTTAATATATGTTGAAAACAGAAGTCTTAATAAAAGAACACAGATAACCAGACAAAGTTCTCCACAGGTAATAAAACACTGGTACCTCATCAGGGTATCAAAAATCCCTTAGGAAGAACAAAATGTTTTCTGAAATTAGGTATAGCAATTTTGCCTCTAAGATGAAGCTGCACAAACCTAGTGGGAGACTCACTGAGGCTTTGGGTTTTTTAAATCTAATTTACAGAGCATATTTTTCAAGCATTATTAATTGCCTAGGGGCAAATTTTCTTTTAATGGTACGCATAATAGTCTAACAATTGCCCACAAGGTGGCACCAAATTCATGTCCAGAAGACAACCAAGGGAATTTTTTTTAATTGTATAGCAGACGTTCCAAATACTCAACAGACGGTTTCCTTTAAAGCTTATGTTCAAACAATGAGCCAGATTTATAGGTATTAGCCTCCCCTTATCCCTATATGATACAAAAGTTAAAACTACTGCCAACTATAAGAAAACTTTAAAAGTAGACAGACCTCCTCCTTTCAAGATAGAACTGTTCTACTTTTGTGCAGTTTTCAACAGAAAAAAAAAGTATATAAGTCCTAAAAATAAATGTCCCACTTCTTAGTGGGGAAAAAAATCCTAAAGCTAATTTAATACACTGAATGATACCCAGAAGTTGATCATTCTCTCCTTCGTTTTACATTTTATTTGATTGAGCTTAGATGAGCCAGTGTAAATCTTTAATGAGCTGAATGTTATTTAAAAATTGAAACAGATCTGCAATTAATACTTAATGTAACAGGTCATGGTTATTTTAAAAAGATGAGATCTATTATTGGAGACTTTCTCCTTCCTATACCCTCCATCCTCTTTCATCTTACAAAGGCTATACTAAGGTGAACTGGCCCAGGCTACCATGAGCTCTGGGAACCATTAATGAAAGTCATTCTAGGAACAGACACAATGTATCACTGTTGTATTAAGGGATATTTCTGCCAATTAAAAACAGAGCTCTGGGCCTAAGCCCGCGGGAGCCAAACCTTCCAGTTTGAAAAAGCAGAGGCTGTACAGAGAAAGAGATAATCCTCAAAGGGCCCAACTTCCTGTTAGCATGAGAAGAGAGAGCTACCTGTTAGGAAGAATTTATTTATTCCCATTTATTTATTCCCACACAAATAAGAGTGACTATTTGGGAAGGGTTTGTGACATGAGGTCATCGACCTTTTAGAAGAAAAATCGGAAAGAAAAGAACAAGGTAGATGAATCCTATTCTGAGGTCACCTAGATACTTATCATGAAGTATCATTCCACTAGCCCTGCCCAAGAACATTCTCTAATCCTGTGAGCAATCCTAAATCATTTGTTCAGCCCCCAGAACATTGTCCCACAAAAGAAACATCCTTAATTGCAACCTCTTTTCTATTTGTGATCCCTAAAATCACAATTTACCTAATTTCTGTTACCTAATTTCTTTCCTAAGCCATCACACACCTCTAGACCACACACAAGTGGTTTGAGATCTCAGGGACAAGGCCTTCTGGGAGGCCCATGAAGGTGCTTTGTGTAGGTCCTTTGCCCACCCGCAGACACTCCCAAAGACTGGCTAGAAGGTAGAGAGGCAAAGGGGAACAAAGGTATGGTCACATTAACAATGATCATAAAGCTGCTCATTTCATTCTGCATTCTACAAACCCATAGTCCTGACCCTGCCACTCTGCCCTTTCCCTCCATGTGAGGAACACAGAACTTGAGCTTCTTAGAGGTACAACTCTCTTCCAGTCAGAGCTCAGAGCAACCTGACAGACATTTTAGCTCAAATATCCCAGACCATTTTTTAAATGCTACACAAACCCTTTCTTGCCCTGATCTTTAAGCCAACAATATTATTTACTGACATCACAGAATTTAGAAGAAATTCACACAACATACTATAACCACAAAAGCACGTATCTCCTCTCTTAATTCACTAAGCAATATAAGAACTGTAAGACTTTAACAGGGGAGTGATGTAATGAAGCTTCAGTGCTAGAATCCATAATAATAATAAATATCCTTAGCGATGCAGCATTTGATTAAAGTAGGTAGGAAACTGCCATTCATTAGACATTTTCCATCTGCCAGCTACCATTTAGCACAGTGTCAATTTCCATTTAAAACTGATTTCATAACTGCAAACTTCCAAAAGACTCATGGCAAATCCTTGGGTGTGCCCTCCTACAGCATTCAGCGCACATTAATCACCAGGCTGTGTCAAATACTATGATGGGCTTGCAGGTGAAGTGGTTCTGGTCTCTGCTCTCAGAGGACTGACACTCCACTACGGGAGGGAAACTGTCACAGCGCACCTGTGAGGTATGTCTCAGGTACTGCTAAAGAGGAAGAGATTAGTCATCCACATATTCTAGACCTCATCTTTATTAGAACAGTCCTTAATTGAAGAAAGAAGAATTAATGGAATGCAAAATTGAGTGGAGTGGAATAGAGAAAAGTCACTGAGAATCTGAAGAAATGGTTATCTGTGGGGTGAGAAAATGATCTCTGAGGATTTTCTTTTAGCTCACAAGGAAAAATAAATTCTCCAAGAAAGGAAGAGTTCACTCTGATAAAGTTCAATCCCCTTGGCCAGTCTCTGCTTGATTTTCCCTCTGTTCTCATGCAGGCCCTGGGGCTGCCCACACCCTTTCCTTTTGAATTTTACCACAACTAAGCACCTGCCAGGCCATCCCAGGCTTTCTTGCCTTCATGTCACATGCTCCTTCTCCACCAGGTTCATCGTGTGTGTGTGTATGTGTGTGTGTGTGTGTGTGTATTATGTTAGTGATCATACAGTACATCATTAGTTTTTGATGTAGCATTCCATGATTCATTGTTTACATATAACACCTAGTGCTCCATGCAATATGTGCCCTCCTTAATACCCACCATGAGGCTCACCCATCCCCCCCCACCCTCCCCTCTAAAACCCTCAGTTTGTTTCTTGGAGTTCACAGTCTCTCATGGTTCATCTCCCCTTCCGATTTCCCCTCCTTCAACTTTTCCTTTCCTTCTCCTAATATCCTCCTGTTATTCCTTATGTTCCACAAGTAAGCGAAACCATATGATAACTAACTTTCTCTGCTTGACTAATAAAGTCAGCATAATTTCCTCCAGTCCCATCCATGCTGATATACAAGTTGGGTATTCATACTCTCTGATGGTTGAGTAAACTGTATGCTATAGACAACATCTTCTTTATCCACTCATCTGTTGAAGGGCATCTCAGCTCTTTCCACAGTTTGGTTATTGCGGACATTGCTGCTATGAACACCGGGGTGCATGTGGCCCTTCTTTTCACTGCATCTGTATCTTTGGGGTAAATATCCAGTAGTGCAATTACCGGGTCATAGGGTAGCTCTATTTTTAATTTTTTGAGAAATCTCCACTGTTTTCCAGTATGGCTGCACCAACTTGCATTTCTACCAACAATGTAAGAGCATTTCCTTTTCTCCACATCCTCTCCAATATTTGTTGTTTCTTGCCTTGTCAATTTTTTCCATTCTAACTAGTGTAAGGTGGTATCTCAATATGGTTTTGATTTGAATTTCCCTGATGGATAATGACAATGAACATTTTTTCATGTGTCTGTTAGCCATTTGTGTGTCTTCATTACATAAGTGTCTGTTCATGTCTTCTGCCCATTTTTTGACTTGATGATCTGTTTTTTGGGTGTTGAGAAGTTCTTTATAGATCTTGGATATCAGCTGTTTGTCTGTTGTGTCATTTGTGAATATCTTCTCCCATTCTAGGGGTTGCCTCTTTGTTTTGTTGACTGTTTCCTTTGCTGTGCAGAAGCTTTTTATCTTGATCAAGTCCCAAAAGTTTATTTTTGTTTTTGTTTCCCTTGCCTTGGAGACGTGTCTTGAAAGAAGCTGCTGTGGCCAATATCAAAGAGGTTACTATCTATGCTCTCCTCAAGGTTTTTTGTTTTGTTTTGTTTTGTTTTTTAAGATTTTATTTATTTATTTGACAGAGAGAAACACAGCCAGAGAGGGAACACAAGCAGGGGGAGTGAGAGAGGGAGAAGCAGGCTTCCCGCTGAGCAGAGAGCCTGACGCGGGGCTCAATCCTGGGTCTCCAGGATCATGACCTGAGCTGAAGGCAGTTGCTTAAACAACTGAGCCACCCAGTTGCCCCTCTCCTCAAGGTTTTTAATGGATTCCTGTCTCACATTAAGGCCTTTCATCCATTTTCAGTTTATCTTTGTGTATTCCACCAGGTTCATATTGTCTGTCCTTGAGGCACTACCTCCTTTGGGCAGACTTCCAAAATCTCACTCACACAGACACACACACACACACACACACACACACACACACACACACATCCCACAGCCAACATTTCCCCACTAGACTGCAAACTCCACGACAGCAGGGACTTTGTCCTGCTAATCACTGTGTCTCCAATAATGCCACATAATAAGCACTTAATAATTGTCCAAACGGCATCAAAAATTAATGATGTATGGTGACTAACATAACACAATAAATAAACAAACAAACAAATAAATAAATAAATAAATAAATTTTGATTTTTAGATCATTTTCTCTCCCATAAGACTGCAAGCTCATAAAGGACCAAAACTATCTGGCTTCCAGAAAGTGCACCAGAAATGTTCACTGAATAAATAAATAGTAAACATTCCGCCAAAACAGAGCTATCTAAATTAAGTTATTGTTCCTTATTGTAAAGTTGGATTTTTTTCATAAATTTCCTTCCCTCACAAAGTCTTACAGTCATTAGCTCTGAAAATTCTGTTTGTATTCAAAAGCCACAATATAATGCCAGGCTGAAGATTCAATAACAACAAAGAAAGGATTACTTCTTTCAATAATCCTATCTGTTGAAATTTAACATTCTTTTTTCCCCAGAGACTACACAGCATGATCTCTGGCTCCTAACCCAGCTACGCCTGTGTGACTAGGACTTATCAGAGTAAAAAGGCAGAGAGAAGCAGATGGGTATTTCAAATACCACATAAAATAAAATATCCTTTCACATTTGTAAAATAAATACAATTTCATTGCTCATATATCCCGGATAAAGCAGCAAGAAAAAAACGGCAAAGAAAACAAATGTAAGAAAAGAACCTAAGGCCTCTCAGAATGTCTAATAACCTGGGTTGAGCTGGCCATTTGGGCCTTCAAGACCTGGAACACAATCAAGTCTCTACTGCCCAGGGAAGAGGCCTTTCTTCATCCTCCTCCTCTTTTCCACCCTCCCTGATTAGCACAGTGAGGAAACCTGACATCAACTTGCCTTCATATGGTCTATTGAGCACAAAGCTCACAATTACTGTAACCAAGTGCCCTAACGTTTGCCTCCAATAAATGCCTGCACCATCAGTCAGAATGAAGAGCCAGCCAGGAGTTGCTCCCTACCCCGCCCCCTCCACACCAAATCTTCAAGAAGTGAGAAGGACAAAAATACTATCCTTTAATAAAATATTTTGGAAATGGGTTAAATTTATTCTCTCAGTAGCTTTTTTTTCTGTGACAAAGCCACCCCATCATACCATTAGTGCCAAACAAGTAAAAAAATCAGAATTGGAACATTTTCACTAATGGTACATCAGTTGATGCCATCATGTCCTGGTCACAGTGTGTCCTCCACTCCACAGCAACTGACTGCCTACTATCTTCTACTCATCTGTTGGATATTTCAAGGACAGAGCCCTGAATTCCCAGGTCTAAGCACAGTACCTGTTATTCAAAAAGTAAAGAGATGTACAACAAATCTTTGTTGTATGTGTTAATGAAATCCTTGTGGGATCTGTCCATGGAAAGCCAACATACCAGTTCCCAGTGTGCAGCTACATTCTCATCAAGGTCACTTAGAGCACCAACCCACACTTAGAGGATCCAATTTACATTCTCCGAAAACAATTAAATCTGAATATAGATTTGCCTTTAATGTGCTTTGTTCAATCATTCATTCAACAACTTTTATTCGACATCCACTTTATGTCAGCCCCTGGAGACACAAACACTAAGAAAGAGGGGCACAGCCCAGCCTTCATGGGGTTTACAATCTAGTTCAAAGGGCAAGCATTCAGCTTGCTTAATCAGTCAAAGATTAAGTTACTCAAAGAAGGTGTAGGGGCTGTAAATTTAAAACACAGGTACTCTGGTTCCACTGAGGCAGGGAAATGAAAACAATAGTTCTATGGAAATAATCATTTGTAGGGTAAAAGAGAAAATTGTATTGGGGTAGTAAGAGGCAAGGCAAGGTTGTTTAAAAATAATGAGACATTTATAAAAAAGAGGAAGATTGCACACTCACACTTTAGAGTTATAAGATAGTTGAGCACACACACAGGAGAGTCATCGGTAACTCTATATCATGGAGATTAGAGGGCTTATTAGGTGTATGAGGCCATAAGAGGCCTCTGGGAAGCTGGGAATTCTGCATCAGTCACTTCTCACCCTGCCTACTGCCCTGCCAGGCCAAGAGGAGAAAGTCATCTCACACAGCTTTCAAAGCCTTATTGTCTTTATTATTTGGAGACCTTCTGCTCACCCCATAGAGGAAGGCCAAAACCATCCAAAGGGATATCACCTCAGAGGAGGAATCACTGAGTCACAGGATTTTTGAGACTTTTGATACATTCCATCCATTTCATTTTGGCTTCTTATATTACTAAAACTCTCTGTACAACAGAATTCAGTGAAACACTTGGAATAAAAAAATGACTATGTATATTAAAAGAGCTGCCCTTTCTGAATTTGCTAACAGTTTTAGAGACTAAAATGTTGTCTTCATTACTGTGTCATTTTTAAACTCCTACTAGCTAACTTGAACATTTTAAAAACTGGCATTGGCCAATTACATGTGATTATTAAATAATATCCCTCATCCTTTTATAAAACCATGACAATAAAAAATAACTAACTTTTTACTGACACTGATTAAAGACTATTTTAATCACCCAAACCTTTGCTAAAATATAAGGTCTTTGATGTAATGCATGCCACCCTCCCCTCAAAAAGATTAACAACCATTATCTTAGTAAATTTTGTTACTGAACTAAAATTGTCATATCTTAATGCTTTTTGTAATTTGAGTATAGGTGACACACAATGTTACATTAGTTTCAGGTATACAACATAGTGATTCAACAAGTTTATATACAATGTGCCATGTTCATCACAAGTGTAGCTATCATCTATCCCTTATATCACTATTATACTACCACTGACTATATTCCTTATGTTGTACCTTTTATTATCATGACTTATTCATTTTGTAACTACAAGCCTGTTTCTCCCATTACCCTTGACTCATTTTGCCCCACCCACTTCCCCCTCCCCTATGGCAACCATCAGTTTGTTCTGTGTATTTATAGGTCTTATTCTGCTTTTTGTTTATTTGGGTTTGGTTTCATTTTGTTTTGTTTTGTTTTAGAGTTCACATGTAAGTGAAATTACGTCACTTGCCTTTCTTGGTCTGACTTATTTCACTTAGCAGAATTCTCTCTAGTTGTCTCTATGTTGTCTCAAATGGCATGGTCTTATCTTTTTATGGCTATGTAATATTCCATTGTGTGTATACCACATCTTCTTTATTCACTTGTCTATTGATGGACATGGGTTGCTTCCATATCTGGGTTATTGTAAATAATGTTGCAATAAACATAGGTGGGCATATACCTTTTCAAATTACTGTTTTGGTTTTCTTTGGGTGAATACCCAATACTAGAATTATTAGATCATATGATACTTCTATTTTTAATTTTTTGAGGAACCTCATACTGTTTCGGCAGTAGTTATACCAATATACATTCCCACCAATAGTGCATGAGGGTTCCTTTTTCTCCACATCCTCACCAGCATTTATTATTTTTTGTCTTTTTGATTTCAGCCATTCTAAACAGGTATAAGGTGATATCTCACTGTGGTTTTGCATTTCCCCAATGATTAGGGATGTTGAGCATCTTTTCATGTATATGTTGATCCAGTGTATGTCTTCCTTGGAAAACGTCTATTCAGGTCCTCTGCCCATTTTTTAATTAGTTTGGTGTTTTTTAGCTATTGAGTTGTGTAAGTTATGCTTGTCCTACCTTTATTTTATAAAAACATTTTTGCTTATTTTAAAGTAACAATAAATGATTCATTCAACAATTACAATCACCTATATGCTAGACATTCTGCTAATTACTAGGGCCAAAGTGGAAACAAAATTCAAAAATTGCCCTCCAAGGGCATATGTGTGGCCCAGTCAGTTAAGCAGCTGCCTTCGGCTCAGGTCATGGTCTCTGGTCCTGCGATTGAGCCTGCATTGGGCTCCCTGCTTGGCGGGGATTGTGCTTCTCACCCTCCCTCTGCTCCTCGCTCCCACTCGTCCTCTCTCTTTCTCTCTCTCCCTCTCTCTCAAATAAATAAAATCTTTAAAAAAAAAAACAAAAAACGAAGAAAAAGAAGAAAGAAACAGCCCTACAGAAGATGACAATCTAGTAAGAGAATCAGGCATGTAAGCAATTATATTTAATATGTTGATATATGTAAAGAAGTTAGTACAAAAAACAAAGAACGTTGAAAAAGGAACATCTAAGTATGTTTGGGAAATTCAGAAAGGCTTCATAGTAGAGGTAACTTCTGAACTAAAACTTAAAGACAGAAATTGAAAGGCAGACAAAAATAAACAGAGGACACTTGGCACAAGACACTAAAAGTAGTTAGGGAGGACAGCATACAGAGAGCATACTGGGATCCGGAGAAGATCATGAGGAAGCTCACCCACCATGCTGAGGAGTTTGACTTTCTCTCAGGTATAGTATAGAATCCATTCTTGAGAAATGAAGGGACAAGATCCAATGTAGGGTAGACTGGGATAAGATGATAAAAAGAGCAAGTAGTTAAAAAATAGGAGTTAAGGAGAGAGGTTAAAGAACCCTGAAATAAGACAATAGTGGTGGGAATTAAGAAAGATATATTAAGATACATGTGAAATTAAGGAAATAAAAGCTAAGGGATGACTGGATATTAAGAGCAAAAGAAGATAGAAAAGAAAAAGATAAATCCCAGATTTCTGTCAAGTAAACTTACAGTTGTGCCATCCTATGACCTAAGAAATAAAGAGGTGACAGACACAGAGAATAAAATAATAAGTTCTGATTTGACATGTATTGATCAAGCTAGATTATGATAAACAATAGTAACAGATAATCCCCAAATCTGTGATTTAAACAACAAAGACTAAATTGTCACTCATGCAACATGTTTCCTATACTCTAACAGGCTTCCTCCCTCTGGGGCTCAGACTGATGGAGGCCCTACCATCTGGACAGTGCCGCATGCAAAAGCAGGAGAAGGGAGTGCTAAAGAATCACATCCTGACAATTATATTTTAACCCAGAAGTATCACACATCACTTCCACTAACAAACTATTGGCCAGAAATAGACATAAGATTGTGTCTAACTTCAGGAGGCAGAGAGGTGCAATTCTTTTAGAAACAGCCCAGAAATAGCCCAGAAGTAGAGGAGAACTAAATATTAGTGGTTAGCAGATGGACTTAACAGATATATTCAGAACATTCCACCCTAAAGCAGCAGAATACACATTCTTTCCAAGTACACATGGAACACTCACCAGAATAGATCACATATTAGGTCACAAATGAGGCCTCAAAAAGTACAAATAGACTGAGGTCATACCATGCACCTTTTCTAACCACATGCTATGAAACTAGAAGTGAACCACAAGGGAAAATTTGGAAAGATCACAAATACAGAGATGTTGAATAACATGCTATTAAACAATGAATGGGTCAACCAGGAAATCAAAGAAAAAAATTAAAAATACATGGAAACAAATGAAAATGAAAACACAACAGTCCAAACCTTTGGAATACAGCAAAAGTGGTCCTAATAAGGAATTAAATAGCAATACAGGCTTACTTCAAGAAGCAAGAAAAATCTCAAGTACATAACCTAACCCTACACCTAAAGGATCTAGAAAAAGAACAACAAATGAAGCCTAAAGTCAGCAGAAGGAAGGAAATAATAAAGATCAGAAGAGAAGTAAATGATAATAGAAATGAAAAAAATAGAACAGAGCAATGAAATCAGGAGCTACTTGTTTGAAAAAATTAATAAAACTGATAAACTTCTTCTATTCAGACTTAACAAAAAGAAAAGAGAAAGGACCCAAATAAATAAAATCTCAAATGGGAGAGGAAAAATAAGAACAAACACAACAAAAATACAAACCAAAACAACAGAATATTATGAAAAACTATATACCAACAAATTGGACAACCCAGAAGAAATTATAAATTCCTAGAAACATAGAAACTACTAAAACTGAAACAGAAACAGGAAATTTGAAGAGATTGATAACAGCAAAGAAATTGAATCAGTAATCAAAAAACTCCCTATAAAGAAAAGTCCAGAACCAGATGGCTTCACAGGACAATTCTACCAAGCATTCAAAAATTTAACACCTGTTCTTTTCAAACTATTCCAAAAAATAGAATAGAAAAGAAAATTTCCTAATTCATTCTATAAGGCCAGCATTACCCTAATACCAAAACCAGACTCCACTAAAAAACAGAACTACAGGCCAGTATCTCTGATGGACATGGATGCAAAAATTTTCAATAAAATACTAGCAAACCAAATCCATCAATACATTAAAAAATAAATTAAAATAATAAATAAAAAATAATTCATAAAAACCAAGTAGGATTTATTCCTGGGTTGTAAGGATGGTTCAATATTCAGAAATCAATTTTGACATACCACATTAATAAAAGAAAGGATAAGAACCATATGATCATTTCAATAGATGCAAAAAAAAAGTATTTGACAAAGTACAACATCCATTCATGATTAAAAAAAAAAACCCCAACAAAGTAGGTTTAGAGGAAACATACTTCAACATAATAAAGTCTGTATATGAAAAACCGACAGGTAATATCCTCTTCAATGGGGAAAAATTGAGAACTTTCCCTCTATGGTGAGGAACAATATAGGGATGCCCACTCTCATCACTATTATTTAACATAATACTGAAAGTCCTAGTTACAGCAATCAGAGAACAAAAAGAAATAAAAGGCATCCAAATCAGCAAGAAAGAAGTAAAATTTTCACTATTTGCAGATGACATGATACTCTACATGGAAAACCCAAAAGACTCCCCCAAAAAACTGCTAGAGCTGATAAATTCAGTAAGGTCTCAGGATACAAAATCAATGTACAGAAATCTGTTGCATTTCTATACGCCAATAATGAACCATCATAAAAAGAAAGTAAAGATTCAATCCCATTTACAACTGCACCAAAAACAATAAAATACCTAGGAATAAGCCTAACCAAAGAGGTGAAAGACCCATATTCTGAAAACTATAAAACACGGAGGAAAAAAATTAAAGATGACACAAAGAAATGGAAAGGCACTCGATGCTCATGGATCAGAAGAAGAAATATTGTTAGAATGTCTCTACTAGGGCATCTGGGTGGCTGAGTTGGTTAAGCAACTGCCTTCAGCTCAGGTCATGATCCTGGAGTCCCTGGATGGAGTCCCGCATCGGCCTCCCTGCTCAGGGGGAAGCCTGCTTCTCCCTCACTCACTCCCCCTGCTTGTGTTCCCTCTCTAACTGTGTTTCTCTCTGTCAAATAAATAAATAAAATCTTAAAAAAAAAAAAAGTCTATACCACCCAAAGCAGTCTACACATTTAATGTAATCCCTATCAATACACTAACACATTTTTCACAGAGCTAGGAAAAAAAAGCCCAAAACTTGTATGCAATCACAAAAGATCCTGAATAGCCAGAGGATTACTGAAAAAGAAAACCAAAGCTGGAGGCACCATAATTCCAGATTTCAAGTTATATTACAAAACTATAGTGATCAAAAGAGTATGGTTCTGTCACAAAAATATACATACAGATCAAGAGAACAGAATGGAAATCCCAGAAGTAAACTCATAAATCTATGGTCAATTAATCTTCAACAAAGCAGGATAGAATATCCAATGCAAAAAAGACAGTCTCCTCCACAAATGGTGTTGGGAAAACTAGATAGCAACAGTCAAAAAAAAAAATGAAACTGTACCACTTTCTTATACTATACACAAAAATAAATTCAAAATGGATGGAAGACCTAAACATGAGAACGGAAATCATAAAAATCCTAGAGCAGACAGTAATGTCTTTGACAATGGCTGTAACAACTTCTTTCTAGATATGTCTCCTGAGACAAGGGAAACAAAAGCAAAAATGAACTATTGTGACTTCAGCAAAATAAAAAACTTCTGCACGACAAAAAAAACAATCAACAAAATTAAAAGGCAACCTATAGAATAGGTTGAAGATATTTCCAAAGGACATAGGAGAAGGGATTTACAAAGGAATAGAATTTGCAAAGTAATAGGAGAAGATATTTGCAAAGGACATATCTGATAAAGGGTTAGTATCCAACATATATAAGGAACTTAAAAAATTCAACACCCAACAATTGAACAATCCAATTAAAAATGGGCAGAAAACATGAATAGACATTTTTGGTAAAGAAGACATAAAGATGGCCAACAGACACATGAAAAGATGGCTCAACATCACCTATCATCAGAGAAATACAAATCAAAACAATGAGGTATCTCATACCTGTCAGAACGGCTAAAATCAATAACACAATAAACAACAGGTGTTGGCAAGGATGTAGAAAAAAGGGAACATTCTTGCACTATTGGTGGGAATGCAACCTGGTACAGCCGCTGTGGAAAACAGTATAAAGATTCCTATGAAAATTCCTCAAAAAGTTAAAAACAGAACTACCCTATATTCCAACAATTGCACTACTACGTATTTATCCAAACAACGCAAAAATATTAATTCAAAGGGATACATGCACCCTGATATTTACAGCAGCATTATTTACAATAGCCAAATTATGGAAATAGCAGAAATGTCCAACAACTTGTTAGTATCCAATCACAGAACAACACGAATGTGGTAGAACAGGCCTCCAAGAGTCTGATTCTGAACTCAACATTCTTCCCCTCCACTGCAGATGCTTCTAGTGAAATGCCCTATTTGGGCAGATTCTGTCCAAACAGCTATTATCTGTTCAAGAAAGAAGGCATTATCTTGACTTTATTAGCAAGTCAAAAAATTTTCTGTTCTCTGAGAAAGCCAAGGTAAATTTTGGTGCTACACACTCACATTTGGACAATGTCTTCATTTTTTTCAAATAAAGATCTATCTTGTGTATTTGGTTTTGACAGTGTGAGAAATACTTGTCTAAACTTGTGTCATAGTCTTCTCTTTTAAATCAAAACTAAGGAAAAACTGGAATTTATACCAGAGAATGAGTGTGCAAAGAATGTGTATTTTCCCAGTAAACAGACATGGCTGTATTTCAGTAAAATTTAATTTATTAAAACAGACAGTAAGCCATATCTGGCCCAGGGGCTATAGTTTCCCAACCCCTTCACTAAAGGACAAAATCAATTAATAACAATACTATCATGGGGTACATCATAAAAAGATCAGTAATTAAATGCCAAGTTGGAAACCAGTCTTGTACAAGATGAAGACATAGAGATCACAACAACAACCAAACTCTCCTAAATTACATTTATGAATTTAGAACCATGGCTTTTTGTATGGTACTTGTAAAGCCCTCCAAATTCAACCTCAAAGTTCTTATTGATTGAAGGGACACCAAACCTGTAATTAAGCCACTGTTTCTCAGCTCCATACTCATCTTTTCATACCATCTTTGTGAAGTTAGGGCTGGGGCTCCGTTAACCACCTTTCCACTTTGTCAGCTGCTGCACATCAGGCTGTGCCCACAGGGATGCTAGATGGAAGCCAGGGACTGGAGGAGGGGTGGAGCCTAGTCCTTCCTGCCTGCCTCCTATTGGCTTTCAGCTCCTGTGGATATATTCCTTCACTCTAACAGAAGCACTCCCTTCCTGTGGCAACTGCTGAATTCAGTTTACAGTTTCTCTGGAACTAGCCTCATTGTGCCCCCTCAAGGACCACAGTCCCAGCCTCCCCCGCTCCAGGTCCCAGTTCTACCGTGCTGCCCCACACCTGAGCTCAGAGACTCCAAAACCAACGTAGTATCACCTCTTCAGAGTTCTGGATACCAGAACTGGGTACTCAGATTTCCTCCTCTTTGCTCGGAGGCCCCAGCACAAACCATCATCTTGGAGATGGGAGTTCAGCTCCACAGGGCCCCTCCTGCAAGCTTCTAAAGTTTAATAAACCTAACCCTAGTAGTGGCGAATGCCTCCTGCACACCTTAGTGTTCTCTCATTGACTTTTCAGTTCTTCAGTATCAAGCTGATAACTTTCAATATTAAGTTCTTTTGGTGAAAATAACTGGTGTGGTTTCTGTCTCTGACTCAACCTAGACTGACAGAAACACAATCCAGCAATTTCAAAATAACTCAAATCCTAATCTGTGTTTCTTAAGCACTATGAAGCAGACACATGATTCTGAACTTTACTTAAAATTGCGTCTGCCAGTTTCAAAACTACAGCTGTTCCCAGTGCCAGCTCCTCGGGAGTCTTCCCTTCCCCTGAAATTCCTTCTACCCTTTGCTTCTTCTCTGGTCTCTTGTTTTCCTCCTCAACCCTTTCCTCCTAATTCTCCATCACAAAACCCCAAAGACCAGTCTTCCAAAAAGGATGACCTTTGGAGGATGGCAAAACCAAGTCTAGAGTCCAGGGCACTTGAGCCCCTTTCCTAATGACAGAGATTAAAAATGGAAATGTCCACCCCAGACTGAAAGGAGAAGGTGGGAAACACAGGACAGAAGCCTGCCAGGCATAGGAATTCTGGGACTCCAACATCACTATAATAGAGAAATAGGCATTTGTGGGGACTATAAAGTATGTATTCTGTCTATATGTCAGAGCTTCAGTTTTTCGAAGGAGGCTGAAAAAAAAATTAAGATTCTTATGTGAAATCTCTAAGTTTCTAAACACTGGTTCTGATTTCTTTAACACTCTGTGCAGGTTAAATGAAACTTGCTCAATCCCACTTACTTGCCCTATTTGCTACTACTACCTTATGTTGGCCCTAAATCTACTTAATATATTCTATTTTCTTTACAAAGATTTGATGATTAAAACTGTTTATTTTTTAATAGTTACCTACAGAGCTCTAAGCCATAACAACAAACCAAAAATAGGATTCTTTTCCCTGCCACTTTTCCAAGTTACCATGAAAATGGAAGCAAGAAAGAAGTGAGTAATAGAAGACAGTACTTGATGTAAACCCTCAGAAAACATGGAATTTGATTCTAAAAAAATGTTTAAGCTTTCTAAAGTAAAGCTTTTAAAGTTTATTTTAGAAGATAACAGTACACATTATTTTTTAAGTAATATTTACAGAACAGTTTGTTCTAGTGTTCTAAATGACACAAATAGAGTAGGCCTGGTATACACACACCAAAATGGTGACAATGAAATTAGAGCTTGATCTGGTGGTAAATTACCCTCTGCTCATCTCACCAACACCTAAGGCTTCAAAATGGAGAAGGTGTCATTTGAAATAGTCGACCACTTGGGTACACATAAAGCCACACACCCACTTACCTCCCAACACCACCCCCCAAGTACAATTACCCAATCTGCGAAAGAAAGACACACTGGCTCTATAATTACCAGATGTGAACTAAAAAACCATGCCCTTTTAAAAGCTTAGCTACATTTCCCAGCCACACTCTATCAGCTCAGAACAAACTCTGAAGCAGTATGATGCCGGCTACCTGAAATGTCAAACAGCAAAGAACAACATGAAATCCACCATTGAGGAACAAAGCAATAACAGTAATTCTAGAGTTGGGGAGAGAGGTAGAGAGAAGGGATTAATTTCGTATTTCTTATTCCAACATGTCCCTGTGTGCTATTGCTATAGAAGGAAAAAAATATAATTTCCCAGAGCCAACTTACTTTGCTTCACCTCCACAGGTGCGTATTGCCAACTACAATGAGAACCAACCTATCTAAAACCCACAACCTCACACTCCAAGAGCCATAAAGGAGTAATAAAAGGCCTCTGCAAAGCTCAAATGGTTGGCACAAAGGCCATGCCCTAAAGACTCCTTGGAGACCATTATATCTTCCGTCCACTAACTTTTACTTGACACAAAATTCTAACTAGCCTGTGTGATTTCAAAGTTCACAGATCAGACTCGGGAAATTTTAGTAAGAAGACAAATCAAAAGTACTTGGGAAGGAAAAGGACATAATATATTGTGAGATGCCAGAACACATGGGAGAGACATCAAATGCAGAAAAGAAAGGGAGATGTGTTAAAGAAACGAAGAGTAGTGCATAGCCTGTTCCTCAAAGAGGGTCTTAAAGTGACAGTGCCACTTGTTGGAAGGCCAGAAAAGACTGTGAAAAAGGAGGGGAGAGAAACAGGCAGTACACTGGGATCAACAGGAAGGAACCAATTTGAAACAGCCTAGAGGCATAAAAATATCATGAGTCTCATAGCTGTCAGAGTAGCATCTGACATTTATTGTGGACTTAGGCATTCGGGCTCGATGTTAAGTACTTCTGCTTTTTTTCTTTTTTTTTTTTTTTTAATATTTTATTTATTTGACAGAGAGAAACACAGCCAGAGAGGGAACACAAGCAGAGGGAGTGAGAGAGGGAGAAGCAGACTTCCCACCGAGTGGGCAGCCCGATGTGGGGCTCGATCCCGGGTCTCCGGGATCATGACCTGAGCCGAAGGCAGTCGCTTAACCAACTGAGCCACCCAGGCGCCCCACTTCTGCTTTTTCTTACTCAACCCTCTCACCACCCTGTTTAGTAGGTATTACATCCATTTTACAGATGAAGCTACAAAGGCTTAAAAAG
The DNA here is from genome assembly GCA_004023965.1 of Spilogale gracilis. NCBI lineage: Eukaryota > Metazoa > Chordata > Mammalia > Carnivora > Mephitidae > Spilogale > Spilogale gracilis. The sequence continues at coordinate 29,640 of PITA01006273.1, forward strand.
TTCAAGCCTAATGTCACCTAACTATAAAAGGGCATTGTTTAAGTGAATTCCAGGTCTGCCTACTTCGAAAGCCTACCCTGTGGAGAAGAGGCAGGGGTAAGGGGAGAAAAAAAGAATGATAATCTTCAATGATGTGCCTGGCTCTCTGCATTCTGCAGCCACCACAGCTCTATGAACTCTATTGAGGGCAGAGACCACATCTCTCTAGCACAGTGTCTGGCACATGGCCTGTGCACTTGGTATCTAATGAATGAGGGTATGATTATTTTCATATGTCAACTCTATAATGTAGGTATTGATATTCCCACTTAACCATTAAAAAACCCAAGCAATTCTTAAAAGCATTCATTGTAAAAGAGAAGAAAAAACTTTCCTGGTGAAAGATAAAACCAGGAGTTGACAGGCCAAATAATTGCCCTTGTCAAAACAATTGAGAGAATACTGGAATGGAAAATAAAGCAGAACTACTAGGAGATGGAAAATAACAGACATCTTGTACTATTCCTTTTTCTTGACTTTAATATTTGAGATAAGATAACTTGCAGTAAGACCAATAAAGGAAATAGCTCTCTTCACAGCAGAATTTTGTTTATAAACCATACCTCTAAAAAGTTTGCCCACAACAATTCTGCAGGACATGATCACTTGAAACAAAGGAAAGGAAAAAAAAAAAAAGACAGAGAAAAAGAAAACTAATAACCCAGAAAACTAGACAGCTCATCACGTGTTTTCTTCCAAATTCTGCAGAATCACACTTGAAGTGACAGATGTGAAGAGGAAGAAGGTTCACACCCAGAAAGGCAGGAGAACTATTTTGGGGAGGTTAGAAGAGGTGGCAGGGTGTCTGGAGAACTAGTGCACAGATGTAGCTTTGGCATGTGTATTCATTCATTCATGCTTGCATGCACGCAACATTTACCAAGCCCCTACTATGAGCCTGGCTCATCATCAGAAGCTGAAGATACTGTGGGGAACCAAACATAGTCCCTACCCTTAAGAATCTTGCAATCTGTTAGAAAATTTCAGACTAGTAATAAGTCAATTAATACTACCCATGATGGAGTATGTCCTGGGTATTCTAGGAATTCAATCTGGGAGACTCAGAAGCATTCAGGAGGAGGTGTTGAGGAAGTCTTCTCCGAGGTGACATATGAGTCCTGAAGTGAGGGACAGCCAAGAAAAGAAATAGCAGGCAGGTCAGGGAGGTTATCAGAGATAGAGCTTTGCCTGCCATGGGTAATGGAAAGCCATTCACTGTTCCATTATCAGGGGAATTACATGTTCTGAGTGGTATTAAAAACAAAAAATCTGGAGACAATGTGGGTAATGAATTGGAAAGAAATGTAGACTAGAGGCAAGGAGGAAAGTTAAGAGACTATTGCTATTGTTCAGGATAGAAATACACAAACCGAAACCAGCATAGGGATGGGGAGAATGAAAAGGACGGAACTGAGTCAAGAGACACTTGGAGAAGAGAATAAGTAGGGATTTGAGACCAATTTGAATAGGGTTTATGAGGGGGGAGAAAGGAATCAAGGATAGCTTCAGAGTATGTAGCTTGGTTGTACTGGGGTTGGGATGCTAGAAATATTCCCTAAGAAAGGGGTATAGGATAAGATTGGGGTAAGGTATCAAGTTCAGACTTGGGGCATGTTGAGTTTAAAGGGTCTTTGTCTGGTAAGAGTTCTACCCATCTCTATATCCACTCATTGTATTAGTTATCTATATTATATAACAATATTAGCACAAATTTAGCAGCTTCAAGCAATTTTTTCTCATAGTTATTTATCTATCTTTTTCTCATAGTTATTTATCACATATTTATCTCATAGTTTCTATGGGTCAGTAGTCCAGGTATGACTAAACTGGTTCTTCTGCAAGACTGCAATCAATGTGTCAGCCAGGACTGGGTGCTCCTCTGAAGCTCAGCTCGGGGAAGACTCCATTTCTTAGTTCAGATGTCTATTGTCAGCATTCAGTTCATTGCATACTACCAGAATGAGGGCTTCAGTTTCTTACTGGAAGCTTCTTGGTACATAGTCCTTTCCACAGGCATCTGACAACATAACTGTGTTCAAAGCTAGCAAAAATGAGCATCTCCTTGCAATACAGGTATTACAATCTTATATAACATAGTCACATACATGCAGTCACATACATACCATCACCTTTGCTGTATTTTATTGGTTAGAAACAAGTCACAGATTCCCCACCTTATTCAGAGGATCAGACAAAGGCATGGATCCGGGAAGTGGGGATCATGAGGACCACCTTAGAGTCTATCCACCACACTCAATTTTATTTGGTCTCTTAAAAAGTTGGAAACTCTTGGACCTACTTTCTTACCTCCTATGGCCCCATGTCCTAAGTAAGCAACTAGATACTGAGTAGTATGCAAATACAGTTCCATAACTTTCTATCTCTCTCAATTTGATTTCTTTCATGAAAGCTTCACAAAGAGGCTATCCCCTCTCCCCTCCCACTCTGGCCTCGTAGCATTATCTAAAGTAATGGCTTCCAGAATTTGAGAGTCAAAACACTGCATATCTCCAAAAATAAAGAATAACTACCATGTCCTAACTACCTACTCATTATACTGGAAACCATATATGTAATAACTCATTTAATCCTCCCAATGATACTAAGTTAAAAGTAAATATTACTCCTTTTGTATAGATGGGAAAATTGAGACACAGAGAGGCTAAGACACTTACCCCAAGTCAGACAGCTAATTAAGTGGCAGGTATTGGGCAGTCTGACTCCAGAGCCCACAATCAAAGCCAGACTAAGCACTTAAATATCACCAGCTGCATTTTTTAGTATCTTCTGAGTGAGAAAATACGAAATAGCCAAAAGCTACTTTGAGTTCAGTAACAGTTTTAAATACATTTGTAATTTTTACCCACAATAGAATCTACAAATATTTGCAGAACACAGTACATACATGTGCAAACATTTATTCTCTCCACAGATAATGTGGATTGGCAACCATTTGCAAAGCCTCACAGCCCTCCCCAAATGGCTCCTCAGCTGGGCATCAGCGGTCCACGTCACGTTGCTTGGTACTTGGATTATAATCTACATCAGCAGTTCTCAACCAGGGGTGATTATTCCCTCTGAAGGACATTTGACAATGTCTGGAGACATTTTTAATTGTCATGAGGGAGGGAGTGTTGCTGGCACCTAGTGAGTATAGGCCAGGGATGCTGCTAAATTTCTTACAATGCACAAGGGAGTCCCAAAACAAGGAATCATGCAACGCAAAGTATCAATAGTGTGTCAAGTTTGAGATACCCTGATGTGCATCAACATAAAATTCTCTAATTATTGTACATACTTGTCCTAACTCTCCCAAGATAAACCTACATGCCATCAGAGCAGGGTTTCACAAGTTCCTCATCACCCTACCTTTCCTAGTCTATGCCTAAGATCCAAACATGATCCAAGAAATGCTTTTTGAATCTAAATTTATTTCAAAGATATAGTAGGTTTTATTTCTACAACAGTTATTTATTCAACAATTAACACATTCCCTCCAAATTAAGAACTTCTACTTTGAATTTGCTGAAAGCTAATTTACTTCTAGAATAATACAGCCCTACCCAGAGCAGCCTCCTCTAGCACCCATATAGTTGAATTAGCAAACAAATCCTTAGTTTAGAAAAATTAGATAAACAAAACAATTTTTAAGATTGAGACAAAGAGATCCAGAAGCATCATCAAATGCCAAGGCCTAGAAGGTGTTTATTTCCTTATACAAACGCTCACCCCTTAAACATATAAAAACCAAGGATGTACAAATGGACTAGGTTCCAAAAAGGATCCTTTTCTGAAAATCACAAGTCATTGTGAGGGAAGAGAATATTGTTCTATAGCATGTCAGTTGTACTTGCTGAATGATGAAAAAGTCCCCATGGTTTGTTAGCACAAGTGGGAGCTGTGTATATATAATTCTAGGAAGGAGTTTATATTTCATTTTCAACATATAGAAATCTAAACCTTCAGTCCAGACAGTGAAATGACCATCTCAATGAATTTTCTACCAAGTAGGGAAATTCCACATTTTATATTTCCATGCCTCTGTGATCCAATCTCAGGGTACAGTCTGGTTCCTCTTTCACTCTCAGATAAACAAAAACACCAGTCCACTGAATCCCAAAATAACCTAAAACCTTTGGGACCATGCCTACACTGCTAAGAGGGCTCCAAAATTGTTCTGTCTGCTCCAGCAATCTACTTTCCATGGGGAGATGAATCAGACTGGACAGGACAATGCCATCTCTGAAATTCCTCAGGAGTGTCTTGATTACACCCAATTACTGAGGCTGTACACAGAAGCCCAGTGAATCAGACAGCCTTGCAACCCAGCAGAGTCAGCGGGGCCAGAAAACCAAAGCCATTAGCTCCTGCTGTTCGCCACCTCTCAAAGAATCAAATCCATGCTGGACGTGAAAGACAATGGCTGCTCTGTACAATCAGCCACAGATTATTTTTAATAGAGGGGTGAGAGAATCAAAGGATTCGGGAAATCCAAAATCACTAATCGTCACATTTGGAATTCTCTGAAGACTGTTCTTTGAAAGAACAGACCTAACTTCACAAATACAATTTTCCTAGACTAATCTGAATGTTACCCCCTGGGTTTCCTGAGCATATGACAAACAGCATCAGGAAACAGCAATACAGGTATATATACCAGGGCCTGGAGTGAGGTTGCCTGGAAGTAAAGTTCATCTAATCATTAGCCTGGTTCCGTGGGGATGGGTGAGCTCATATGGATGGACTGAGCCCTGGGTTACAATCTGGTCTGGAATGTGAGTAGGCATCTAGTTGGCATCTGTCTATATCCTTTCATTCGTTCATTTACATCTGACTCCTCAGCTCAGACCTCAAGACCTACCAAGACCTACCTCTCTCTTTATTCATTCCACGTACACTAGCTTAGTATTTACTTTCACATGTGGGGTGTTTATTATGATCTTCCCTGGCTTTCGTGGTGTCTGCTTATTCAGATTCTCTTTAGTGGCCTAAATCAAGCTCTACCTCCTCTAAGAAGCCAATCCTGACCAAATTCAGCCAACACAGTTTCACAATATTCTCTGAATAGTAAGTATCAGGGCAAAGTTTGCTAAGCTCTTATGATGCTCCAGACACCATGCACAAATCTTTATATAACTGACCTGATTTAATTTCCCTACGCCATATCATTACCCCCACTTTATCTATCAGAAAATTGAGGGTAGGACAGGAAAATTGGAGGAAAAAAAAAAAAACAGAGATAGACAGAGAGAGAGAGGAAAAGTAACTTGACCTAGATCACACAGCTAGTAAACGGTGGAGCTGGAACTCATGCCTATGTCTTTCCTAGGCATTAAATCAGGTCTCATTGAACTTTTTGGTAAATGGCCAGATAGTAATATTTTCAGGCTTTAAAAGCCACATATTCTTTGTCTCAACCTCTCAACTCTGCTTGCAGTTATAGTGTGAAAGCACTCATTTAAAAATAATTATTTTTTTAGCTCACCAGCAGTTACAAAAACAGGTTGCCCACAGGCCTGTATGAAGCACTCGCCTATACATAGTCAGTGGGCTCCAAGACCTTGGCAATGCCCCTGCCCACACTGTACACAGTCTAGACCTACTCACAGTAACAGCAACCTGTACCAGGGGCTTGTTAGAAGCCAAGCTCTGTCTATGTTTCCCGAAGATCTTACAATAATCCTCCCACAGGCAGAGGCCAATATTATTCCCATGTGCTTTGAGAAGTGAAAGAATTTCACAAAGTTATCTTACTCTTTACCTTGGCTTGTAGGCTGAGATTTAACCCTAGGCTGACTCCAGAGATACATTTTCCACCTGCACAACCTGTATATGATTAGGATAACTGAAGCTCGAACCAACACCTCTCCAGTACAAGCACCCAGGATGGAGTCCTGGTATCTTGGCTGCTCTGATACCCATATGTGTCCACAAGAGGTACTTACAAAGCCACAGCAGCTTCTAGCCTCCCGATATAAGTCTCATAGAGAGTTCTGCCTCTCACTGCTTTGAACAGACAGAAAATATTTCAGCAAACTAAATATCAAGGGTCAATTCAGAAAGCCTGATTTCATATTTCATCGTTAAACTTTAATGAGCTATGACATTCAGCAGAATGGATGATCCAAGGGATCCAATACATCATGTCCCACAATGTAATTTTTTTAATTATAGATAAATATTGCAAGCACCAAGGAAATCACTTCCCCAAAACCCTTTCATTTATAGTCCGCACTCCAGGTGTGTCTGATTCTATTCTGGCACCAGCCTGCCATATTAAACCACATCCTCATACAACATTCCCTCCTCCGTTAAGACTTCTTCTGCCCCAATTCTGCAAATACCAGATAAAGAAAATCCCCATGCTGGCTGAGCAGAGAAAAGGGGAAAACGGGTCCCAATTACAAAGGAATAAATCCTTGTTCTCCAATGGGCTGATATGTCATCCAATGAAGAGAATATGTATTTTAGAGCCAGAAAACTACTTCACTGTTGCAATGACCTTGAACATCACTAATCCTCAAATTCCCCCATCTAGAACATGGGAACAAAAATTACTTTGGCACCAATTCTTGATTAAATGAAACAATATTTCTAAAGTGACCAGCCTAAACACTAGTCCTCACCCTCCTCTTCCCTCTTATATAAGGATTTTTTTAACCACATGAAACAGAATACCTGCCATTGTGTCTATCGTTTTGCTTTACATACACTTTCTTTTAAACTTCCAAATAGTTACTAGCATAAAGTAAAAGAGACATTGTGACACATTTAAATTGGAATTCTCTAACGTGGTAGTATTCTTAGATTTTTGATCCAAAATAAAGTGTATGAAATAGTTAATAGATCAAAAGCATACTTCAATCTAGCTTACATCCTCAGTGCAGGTCATATAATACAAGTATCACCTAATTGGACAAACACAGCTCAATTTCCAAAAAGCAATTACATCCAAAACTGTGTAGTAGATGTGCACTCAAGCTAATGGCGTGAGCCAATGAGGACTAAAGTCAGGCTCCTTGGGTCCCATCTCAACTCTGACACTTAATAAGTGTGGATGTGGGCAAGGCACCAGCCTCTCGGAGACTTGTTAGCCTGATCTACAATATGGGAGGAAGATGCCCATCTCATGACCTCGTTATGAGGGTGGAAGGAGATAATCCATGTAAATACATATTAAATCCACATAAATCCCTAATATGCTGCCTCATTCCTTATAAGGATTCAATACCTATCGGTTAAAACATTAACATTATTACTAATGTTAGCTTATCATAGAGGAGATTCTAAAGAACATGGAGCTCTGCAAGGAGAACTCAAAGAGAATGCTGTGCAGTATGGATTGGAAGAATAAATGCTATTAAAATGTCTATGCTTCCCAGAGCCATCTATACTTTCAACGCCATCCCAATCAAAATACCAATGGCACTTTTCAAAGTGCTAGAACAAACAATCCTAAAATTTGTATGGAACCAGAAAAGACCTCAAATCACCAATGAAATGTTGAGAAAGAAAAACAAAGCTGAGGGCATCACACTGACTGATTTCCAGCTATATTACAAAGCTGTGTTCACCAACATGGCATAGTACTGGCATAAAAACAGACACATAGACCAATGGAACAGAAAGAGAGCCCAGATATGGACCCTCAACTCTGTGGTCAATTAATCTTCAACAAAGCAGGAAGAAATATCCAGTGGAAAAAAGACAGTCTCAGGGTGCCTGGGTGGCTCAGTGGGTTAAAGCCTCTGCCTTCAGCTCAGGTCATCATCTCAGGGTCCTGGGATCGAGACCTGCATCGGGCTCTCTGCTCAGCAGGGAGCCTGCTTCCTCCTCTCTCTCTGCCTCCCTCTCTGCCTACTTGTGATCTCTCTGTCAAATAAAAAAATAAAATATTTTTTTAAAAAAGACAGTTTCTTCAATAAAGGGTCCTGGGAAAATTGGACAGCTATATACAGAAGAATAAAACTCGACCATTCTCTTACACCAAACACAAAACTAAATTCAAAATGGATAAAAGACTTCAATGTAAGACAGGAATCCATCAAAAACCTAGAGGAGAACATATAACCTCTTCAATAACAGCCACAACAACTTCTTTCAAGACACGTCTCCAAGACAAGGGAAACACAAGCAAAAATGAACTTTCGGGATCTCATCAAGATAAAAAGCTTCTGCACAGCAAAGGAAACAGTCAACAAAACGAAGAGGCAACCCCCGGAATGGGAACAGATATTCGCAAATGACACTACAGCCAAAGGGCTGATATCCAAGATCTATAAAGAAGTTCTCAAACTCAACACCCAAAAAAACAAATAATCAAGTCAAAAAATGGGTAGAAAACATGAACCAGACACTTCTCCAGTGAAGACTACAAATGGCTAACAGACACATGAAAAAATGTTCATCATCATTAGCCATCAGGGAAATTCAAATCAAAATCACCTTGAGATACCACCTTACACAGTTAGAATGACAAAAATTGACAGGATAGGAAACAACAACTGTTAGAGAGGTTGTGGAGAAAGTGGAACCCTCTTATGCTGTTGGTGAGAATGCAAGTTGGTGCAGCCACTTTGGAAAACAGTGTGGAGGTTTCCCAAAAAATTAAAAATAGAGCTACCCTATGACCCAGTAACTGCACTACTTACCCAAAGACACAGATGCAGTGAAAAGCACCATATGCACCCCAATATTCATAGCAGCAATGTCCACAGTAACCGAGCTGTGGAAAGAGCCCAGATGCCCTTCAACAGATGAATGGATAAAGAAGATGTGGTCCATACACATAATGGAATATTACTCAGCCATCAGAAAGGATGAATACCCAACTTTTGCCTCAATATGTATGAGACTAAAGGAGATTATCCTAAGTGAAATAAGTCAAGCAGAGAAAGTCAATTATCATATGGTTTCACTTATTTGTGGAACATAAGGAATAGCATGGAGGACATTAGGAGAAGGAAGAGGAAAATGAAGGGGAGGAATTGGAGGGGGAGGTGAACCACAAGAGACTATGGGCTCTGGGAAACAAACTGGGGGTTTTAGAAGGGAGGGGGGAGGGGGATAGGTGAGCCTGGTGATGGGTATTAAGGACGGCATATATTGCATGGAGCACTGGGTGTTATACATAAATAATGAATCATGGAACACTGCATCAAAAACTAATGATGTACTGTATGGTGACTAATATAACATAAAAAAAAGAGAACGTTGAGCAGTAAAATAACTGGGAAGGGTGGATGGTCTAAGGTGACACCCTGACAAGGGGTTGACTCAGTTGGCAGAAATTCATTTCAAGGTGTGTGCGCATGTACATGAATTTGCAAAGATGCATATATGTGCAAATTCTGGCATATTTCCTAAAAACTCCACCACATGATCATCATGCCTCATGTATCTAACCAGACTGGGGAGTCTATCACAGAACAACTGTCAAGTTAAAATTAGATCATCACTGTCCAAATGAAGGCAGTTTCTCAATTTCCTTTTTCCTTTCCCCACTTCTCATCACCCTCCCACAAACGAACCTGCTTACCGATGCCAAGAATATACAGCTCAGAAATGAGTTCAGAAAAAAAGTAAAAATAAAAAAGAAAGACCTAGGAGAATGAGGATGTGAAATAAAGTGTCAAAGAGCAGCACCATTTGATTATTCGCACAACAGAACTGTGAGCTGCCCTATACCAAATAGACTTATTATCTTCTTCTATCTACAACGTGTTGTTGTCTCTAATCTGATAATCAACATGCAAAGTACATATCCTTATTCCTGTTTCACAAATCAGGCTGGGCTTTTACAGGTGAAGTGACTTGCCCAAGGCCCCAGAGTTGGTTAGTTTGAGTCAGGATCTAGACCCTACACTTGCTGGTAACAAAACACTTCCTAATAGCCCTTGCCACTTCTTCAAGCTTTCTCTATAAAGAAACTAAGGTTTGCTCTTGGCCTTAAGGAGTAGATAGTCTAATGGGAAGGAAAGGTAGAAGCAAGTAATAATGATACAATGTGAAAACATGTTTTCCAGGACTAAAAACAATGTGTTATGGGAGATCCAAGGAGGAAAGGACTCAGTCCAGGAGTGAATAGGCAATGTTAAGGGTTGGGTATTAAAGGATGAATAAGAGTTTGCCAGGCAGAAAAAAAGGAAACAGGCATCCAGGCTTGAGGGTAAACAGAAGTACAGACGTGGGAAAGATCCCTGCATGTTGAAGGTAGTAAGATGAGAGGTATATAACTGACCTAGGAGGGAAATGGGAGCAACCTGGACGAGAAGCCTAGGGGCTGACAGTGAAGTCTTGTCAGCCATGCTATAGAATGTGGAATGGATTCTGTAGACCAGTAGCAGGCATAAGAAGACCAGCAAGGCAGCTGCTGTACAAGGACAGAGTAGAGAGGATGAAGAAAAACAATGGGGTGAATTTAAGGCACACTCATGGAGTAGAGAGAAGGGAGATCAAGATAGCAAAGACTGACATGAAACACATGGAAGAAAAGATGATGCCTTCTCAAAGGAGATCTAACCAGGCAAAAACACCTCACAAGAGAATTAAAAGCAGTATAGGATTCTTAATATTTAGAAAATAGAACTGAAAACAAAACAAGCCAGTAGCTTATTTGGTTTAGACCCTTAAGAAAAAGAGAAAGTTTTGGGGCACCTGGGTGGCTCGGCTGGTTGAGCGACTGCCTTCGGCTCAGGTCATGATCCCGGAGCCCGGGGATCAAGCTCCACATCAGGCTCTCTGCTCGGCAGGAAGCCTGCTTCTCCCTCTCTCACTCCCCCTGCTTGTGTTCCCTCTCTGGCTGTGTTTCTCTCTGTCAAATAAATAAATAAAATCTTAAAAAAAAAAAAAAGAGAAAGTTTCAAAAGTGAAACTGATGGAGATTAGCACAAGGTCTCCAATAGAAATTAAAAGAAACCAAAAATATAAAAGGTAAGACTCAATATTCTATGTGATAAGAGGAACTTAACTAAATGGAATAAGAAATTTCATTGAAAGTGACCAAAAAAATAAAAACAAACACAATTAGTTTGGTTTGGAGGTGATACCACTGGACCAAAGGAGACTCACAGGATATCAAGAAGTGATCCAGCACTATTAGTTAGAGCAACCATGGTCAGCCAGGACAATACAAGTAGTAAAAATGGAACCTATTGTTACAGGGACAAGAGTCATTCATACAGGGTCAATTTTCTATAATTTCCTCATAAATCATAAATCACATATAGATGAGAAGCATGGGTTCCAGGTTACAACCCAGAAAACAGTAAGACCTAAAATAACAGCACAACTTCCTTGTTATCCTCAATATTGCTCTCGTGATGCTGGCTGCAAGTCATGACTCACACTCAGAAATTAAAGGTCTCGAAGAAAAAAAACTCCTTCAATTATATAGACCACTTCTATAAAAAGGAAAGTGATATATTTCTACTGATGCAGAGAGAACTTTAAAGTCCAGTTAATCCTCTGTTGGGAGACTCAGGAGAGTTCCTAATAAAGACAAGATAAAGACTAAACACTCTTCTCTCCTGCCAAATGGAATGAAGGGCACTGCTCAACCAAAACCAGGATAAGCACAGGAAGAAAGGTTCACAAGCTACCAGGAGACCAAGGAGTGATCAGTGTTAGAACTGCTAGGTTCCTCAGAGACTATATTTCCCAACCTCCTCCTGCTTTATTGATCAGGAAAATAAAGACCAAAATAAGGGAGATAATCACAGCTTCATATAGCCCTTTGGAGTGGGGGTGAAATGGAAGGGAAAAGTGGGGAGGGGACTGGGAAGCAGGGCTTCTTACACCCTCTGTTCCAAGATGCTGCTTTTTCCAAGGTCCAGAGCCCAAGTGCTCAGGTAAATGAGCCCTTTCTACACTGATAGGCTCAAACCCCTCTTGAGGAAAGAAAGATCACAGATAAACCAGCCACACTTTAGTTCTGGGCCACTCTAAATTACTGATTTGGGTGATGGATAGATGGTTCTTACACTTCCCATTCTCAGAGCCTGCTCCTGTTGTATGTCTCCAGTGTGCCTTGAATTATTTTTTCTCCTACAAAAATTCAAGAACAGTTACATACAAACTATTCAGAGGGATTAGTTATTTAATCTGTAAATTAGTTATTTACATCTGTAAGGAGGTGACAGTGGGCTCTTCCGAACAGATGCTATCCTCCTCCCATGAGGGATCCTGTTCTGGAAGCTCCACCCAACAACTGAGAGGCTTCTCCTTTCTTAAAGTGTGGGTTTTCTTAGGGTATCCGAGCCCGAGCTTTCTAGGTGTCTCAAAAATCTGCCCAGCTATTGGCAGACCCACCTAATGGAGGATGTTGTCTCCTCATAGCCTGGTCACCTTTGTGCAAAATAAAGGATAGTTGCAATTGGTTTTTAGCATAGCCACATATAGAAACAAACAGCAGTCAGTCTATATGGCAGTATAATGAATATCATTTCTTGGGGCACCTGGGTGGCTCAGAGTGCTGGGATCAAGCCCACATCAGGCTTCCTGTTCAGCGGGAAGCCTGCTTCTCCCTCTCCCACTCCCCATGCTTGTGTTCCCTCTCTCACTGTATCTCTCTCTGTCAAATAAATAAAATCTTTAAAAATAAAAATAATAATGAATATCATTTCTTCATGATACTTTTATGATACAGGGAAAAAAGAATTGAATTTGTGGATGTTGATTAAGGAGTAGAGAAGAGAGCAGAGTAGGATGGGCTATGAGAAATAGATTAAATGTGTAGTCAAACCTCAGGAATAAACTCCTAATGAATAAAAATGGCCATTTAAAAAAAATGTATGCTGAATTTCAATTTGAACAAACTCCAAACAAAAATCCACAGCAGGAAAAATAAATATACAATATTTCAACCTTAGAATTTAATCCCATGTTTTCAAATCACTTAATTAAATACTCGTGACTGTCAACTCCAGCACCAAATACCATGGGACATAGGAAGGAACAGTACAGTAGGCTCCTTACCCCAAGTAGCTTGAATCCCATGTTGGTACAAGCAAGGTGTACATGACTTAATTAATGAAAACGAGAATTTATACAATTAGAGGTAGAAGTCAACAGCAGTGACCCTGCAACATCATGGTTTTTTTTTCCCAGTCAAAATAAATCCCAAGTGCTGATATTCTTGCCTTAAAAAAAAGCCAAGGGGCACCTGGGTGGCTCAGTCATTAAGCATCTGCCTTCAGCTCAGGTCATGATCCTGGTGTCCCAGGATCGAGTCCTGCATCGGGCTCCCTGCTCAGCGGGAAGCTTGCTTCTCCCTCTCTCACTCCCCCTGCTTGTGTTCCCTCTCTAGCTGTGTTTCTCTCCATCAAATAAATAAAATCTTAAAAAAAACAAAAAAAGCCACAGAGTGGATTTTGCTTCACTTTAAATAGAAAAGCATTTTATCTATCATTGAAATTTTAAAAATCAAATTGGGGAAAACTACAAATTAGTCTTCCAACCTTTATTCCAGTAGGTCTCAAGATAAAGTCCAAGAACATCTGCATAACAATCAACCAAGACACAGGTTTAAAATTCAGGTTCCCACCCTCAGTCCACTGAGGGAGAACTCCAGGGGCCAGGGAATCTGCATTTTTAGAAACACCATAGGCAACTCTGTTCACTCAAGTTTGAGACTAAAGCTTCCAAAATCACCAAGTCCCAGGCCTCTTCCATAGCTGTGCCAGGGTGCTCCTTTTGAAACAGAAATCTCATCATGCCATCCCACTGCTTAAGAAAAGAACAAGGAAAAAAATTTTGCCATTTCTTCATTGCCCACAGGAAGAAATCCAAACTCTACAGCATGGCTTATAATACTCAGCCCACTCTTCTACTGTCTAGTCCCCACCTAACCAGGAACATTTTCACAGCATGCTGTTAAATTAAAAAGTAGGCTACAATGCAATATGTACATCTGACACATGCTACAATATGGATGAAACTTGAAAACATTATGCTAAGTGAATAAGCCAGATACAAAAGGACAAATTATATGATTCCATTTATATGAAATATCTAGAACATGCAAATCCATAGACACAGAAAGTAGACTGGAGGCTAGAAGAAGCTAGGGAGAAGGGAAGTCAGTAGTTATTGCTTAATGGTTACAGAGTTTCAGTTTGGGGCAAAGAGAAAGATTGGAAAATAGTGGCAATGGCTGCACAACACTGTGAAAATAATTAACATCATTCAATTATACACTTAAAAAGGTTAAAATGACAAATTTTGCATTATATGTATTTTACCATGATTTTTAAAATTTAACAATGTAACATGCCAAAACCCACTGAACTGTATAATTTAAATGGATGAATTATACTGTATATCACAATAAAGCTGTTAAAAAGATGTACAATATCTACATAAAATACTAGTGTGAGAGAAAGACAGGGATGAAAGATCCTAACTACTAACAAGAATTAATTCTGGATGGCAAGAGGTAGGGGATCCTATTTTTCTTTTCTGAAATTTTCTACATTCTCTCCATTTTTCATAATAAGCTTGTGTCATGCTGCTTTTGCATCCAGAAAAGGAAGAATAATTGTCATTTTAAAAACACCAAAACTTTAGGAGTGCCTGGGTGGCTCAGTCGGTTGAGCACTGGACTCCTGATTTAGGCTCAGATCAGGATCTCGAGGTTGTGGAATCAAGCCCAGAGTCAGTCTCTGCGCTCAGGGTGGTCTGTCTGTCCCTCTCCCTCCCCCTCTTGTTCATGCTGTCTCTTGCTCTTACTCTTGCTCTCTCTTTCTTGCTCTCTCTCTCTCAATCTCAATCTAATAAATAAAATCTTTTTAAAAAAACACTAAAACTTTAAACGAGATAAAAATAAGATACAAGCAGCAATCTTCTCCTGTTGGGAGTGAGGGCACAGCCTGGTAGCATGGCAGAGAGGGGCCCCATGCATAGTGCTGCCTCATACTCCTTCACTGAGTGAGCCTCTGACCACTTCCATGTGTCTGTTTATGATGATGTGTCTTGGTGGCCAACAGAGCTAATAATGCTGCCAAGGACTCTGGAGGAAGATTCCCAGGGTTCCACCACTGACTGAGCCCCTCCCTGAGCCTCTGTTTCTTCATGGGAACAACAGGAGTAATAATGGTATTACTTCATAATGTTATCAAGAGAATAAATGAGAGGGGCGCCTGGGTGGCTCAGTTGGTTGGGCTACTGCCTTCGGCTCAGGTCACAATCCCAGAGACCCGGGATCGGTTCCTGCATCGGGCTCCCTGCTCAGCGGGGGGCCTGCTTCTCCCTCTCTTACTCCCCTTGCTTGTGTTCCCTCTCTGGCTGTGTTTTTCTCTGTCAAATAAATAAAAAATCTTAAAAAAAAAAAAAGAGAATAAACGAGAAAATTTATATGAAATGCTTAAAATCACATCTGACATCCAGTACTTTGACCCAAGTGTTTAGTCAACTATTGGCTATCATTTTTATAGTTACTATTGTTCTATTACATCCATGTGAGTATTTATCCATTCCTTACTAAGCAGGAAATAGCAAAGTATGGCACATAAACCAAGAAAAGTTTTTACATTTTTTAATGGTTGAAAAAAATCAAAAGAAGAGTGAAATTTCATGACATGTGAAATTTATATAAAATTTAAATTCCATCATGCATAAATAAAATTTTACTGGAACACAGCTCTCCTATACATTTATATATTATCTGTATCTGCCTTCATACAGTTGCAACAAAGATTGTCTGGCCTGAAAAGCCTAAAATATTTACTATCTGTACCTTCACAGTAAATGTTTGCCAGCCCCCAGGAGTGGTACCAAAGGATTCCCTTGTACCTTGCTACTCACAATTGTCAATGTGGTGAGTCAGCCCTGGGTCTG
This sequence comes from Spilogale gracilis, assembly GCA_004023965.1. Taxonomy (NCBI): domain Eukaryota; kingdom Metazoa; phylum Chordata; class Mammalia; order Carnivora; family Mephitidae; genus Spilogale; species Spilogale gracilis. The sequence goes on from PITA01006273.1 coordinate 45,513, forward strand.
AACACCTCTCTCTTTGCATTAAGTTTGTGATTGGTTATTCTCCATTTGGTAGTACCCAGATTTTGTTACTGGCTCCCATTTGTTTAGAGGAATCAGGCCACTCTTTTTTTTTTCCTCTTTCATCCTTCTATTCTGTATTGTGCTATCTAAAAGTACTGTTTGCCATAAAAAGAATCACAATGTAGAACACAGGCACTAGGCACTATAAACCTGTTATTTGAGCCAGTCTCACAGACTGGTGATTTTTGTGGTTCTCACCAGATCAGTGTCCATTTGGACAAGCTTTTCTGTGAGTCAACAATGAAATTGGAAAAGATTCTCCTTCTATCTCCACTTTTGGTCCTAAGAGTTTGGTTTTAATACAGAAAGATCATTCTCTCTAGTCTTCCTCCTCAGGAGGCATGCACTATCGGGTCTGCAAGGGAAGGCAGACAACTGTCAGGCTGAGGTCCAAGACACAAAGTATACAGGCACCACTTTCAACCAGCTATTGCCAGCTCTCATGGGGTCATCAAAATCTAATTCCTCTCTTTATCCAGGAAAAGCCCCTGCTTCTTACATGAACATTCCTTATAGTTCTAATTCTTGTACCTATCTCACCTCCTTTCACCAATGCCACTTCCAATGGACACTCTAGAAAATGTCTGATTAAACAAAATTGTTTATTTGACTAGTGCCAAAGGGGGGAGGGGAATGAGTGGAATAAGACATTTCATGCCCATTTTTTTTAATGAGTTTACTTAGAACAAAATAAGTTTTGAGTGATCACAAAGGTTGAACAACACTTACTCTACAGTTTCAAGGAGAACTTATGGTTGTTGAGCAGTTAATATACATCAGGTGCTACACTATATGCATGTAACCTTGCAATCTTTTAAACAGAGCTAGGAGGTAAGGATTAGAATTCTCCATTCAAGGAACATAGAAACTAAAACTTCCTCCCAGATTACAGGATCCAGTATTTGTTGGGTTTTTGAGGACCTCCTACATTAGAAGCCTTTTGTTAGTTTGTGGGTGTATGTTGCACATGAATACATGTGTGTGGGTGCACTTGTTTACATGTGAACATGAAAGAGACTAGAAAGAAAAATATACATATCTTTTTTGGGGTCTAACATACAGATTTGTTCCTCCTTCTTATTCCTCATCTCCGTAAAGACAACAGAGGTTCCAGCTGACCTTTTCTCCTCTTACTCCAAAGTCTAACTAGTCACCAAGTGTTCCTGCTCACTTGGCTTCTGACGCCCTCCATGGACCTGTGCCCCCACTGGCCCATCTGATGACATCTCTGGGCTCCAAGCACCACCAGCCAGGGAAGGCTTCCTGCCACATCCAGTCCACCCCATAGAATTGAGCAAGCCTCCCATGTGCTCCCACAGCACTAGAAACCATCCTTACACAGCAGCATTTTTTATTGGCAGGCACAGGCCTCCAAATAAAATTCTAATTTTAAAATTGCCACTAAAAGATATTTTTGGCCAAAGCTAATGAACAATTTAATAATATTAAGCAACAACAAACTAGATTCATGTCCCTAGTAAACCCTGCCCCCAGTCTTCCACTTGCCTCCCTACATCCAGCTTTTCCTCTTCCCCTTATCCTTCTGCTCTATCTGTACTTTATTATTTCTCTTCCCCTTATCCAGACCCTCTACCTTTTCCCAATGACCTCAAGATGCCAGTTATGTCTAAAGATCCATTCCATCCAAGAACTTGGGATTTAGGCAACTACAGAATTTAAATCTCAGACTCAAGCTGAATAGAAGCCATAACTAAGGGTGTTCCTAAATCTAGACAAGACCAACAACTATTCACAGAAGAATTTAGAATTCCTTTGAGTGCACATGAGCCAGGGTTACCAAGTTTTATCAATTTGTACACATGTTTTTTGGAATCTAAATTCTGAGTAGCAAAATTAATTGAAATGTCCCAGGAAAAGACCTACAGGATCTCTCTTTTCACAGTAAACCTGAGGGTCAAAAAATACAATAAAAGGCCTGGAAATAGGGCAAAATCTAAAAAGCCATACCCAAAATGTTTCTAATAAAAATAAACTGGACCATGGTTCAATCATGCTGAAGATGAAAAAAAAGATGAAACTATGGGAGATTTTCAAAATAGGCTATAAAATAACTGTCGACAACATCCAGAAGTTAAAGAAGGTGCTGATCTAACAGCGGCTCTTTCATCTTGGCCAAAGGTACTCCCACTAACACAGCAATGTGGTCTACTTCCATGGGGACACATTATTCTCCGATGAATGAATAACTAAAAGGCTCATCTGTTTAGGGATCTTACTTTGAATACTAGATTCTATCCTGCTGCTTGCAGACATGGCAAAATATCACAAGGGACTCATGTACTATAGCCAGCCCTATCTCCAACAGGCCTTCTTTCTACATGTTCCTAAACAGCCTCTCCATGATCTTCAACAAGATTCTTCAATTGGAAGAAATATCAGAGAAAAATTGCTCTTTAACATTGTTGGAGGGGACATTATCTGGTACTATTAACAACAAATACAGCAGTGAAACTCCAAGGAGTCAGTCAGCATGAGCTTCACAACTAGAGACACAGAATTACACAGAATTAGGATGCTACTCCAACATGGGGACCTCAAATTAAGGATTCTCTGGGACCCTCCATAAGTAGCTGATTTTCAGAAGTAGACAGCTGACCCAAGACCACTGCAACAAGCTGACAGCCTCAAATAGGGGACAGCTTCCACTCAAGACCACTTCCATAACCTATCTAATTCCTATTTTGTTTTTCACGTGACTCCTTATAATCATTTTTCTTTCTCTAGAGACCCCTGGCTGTTGTCCACCCATGACAGCACTTTTTCTCTTCTCTTTCCTCTCTATTGTAATTGTGAGATAAGAAAATATTCATTCTTAGATCATCCTAAACAGTAGCCACTGCCTCAGTGTTACTGACTGCCATCCATCACTGGACATGCATGATATAATCCTCTGCACAATTTCAGTCTCATTAAATGAGACCACTGGGAGTTATAATCAGTGGCATTTCCACTTACAACTATGTGGCCAAATGACTTTAAACAAACCAATCTGTGATTCTACTAGTACCCTCTCTCCCGGGGGGTGGGGGAGAACTAATTATTACAAATTGTTGACCCAACATTTGAATTCAACAAATTTCCTAGAGTAAGGGTTCATATACTTGCCACCTGAAGGAAGCTCTTAGAAATTCAAATATCTAACCCAAGTGACGCTTCATGTTATACACAACTCCTTTTACCCTATATCCTCACAAGCACCTACCACTCCTTCTGCAACCAAGATGCCTGATCCCGTTTGCCTCAGACTAATACCTCGTGCACTTTAGGAATAATATTCCAAGACCTGTCCATGTACAGAGCCTCTAATTCTATATATCACCAAGGCTAGACATGAGTTACAAATTGAAGCCACCCTTGATTATTCAGGCACTCTACCTGGGGAAATGACTAGCTCATCATTTATGCAAACAAACAGAGCAATGCTCCCAATCATGGGAATCTTACAAATAGAAACATCTGTAAGAAATTAATGACTAACTCTGGCAGACATTATTAATAACATCACTCTTACCCCAGATGAATACAGAGCAGTCTCAACTCAATGGCGTAAACAGTGATGAAATTACATTGCTCTAGATTTCTTTTTGGCTAAGTGATGGTGGTGTCTGTGCCATTGCCAATACATGTGGATCAATGAAACAGAAAAGACAAAACAGGCTAAACAGTGTCATAAGTTTCTTGCCTTTCTAAGATTGATTCTCCTAGCCTGTGGAATTTGTTCTCTTGCCCTAGGTTGAACAATCAGTGTTCCTGGTTCTGAAGCAACTTATAGGGACTACTAAGTATTTTCATTCTTATCATAGTGGTCAAATGACTGCTCTGATAATACAGCAAAAAGGTCAAGAAGATCTTGCAATGCAATTTTTTATGGAGACAACTGGACCATCACTGACAGGGGAAGGTCTGAATCTCTAGCATCCCCTGAACTGGTCAGCAAGTCACAAGCAAAAGAATGATGAAAGAGAGAAATGAAAGACTGAATATACAAATGGACATGGGTGGTCATGGCTGCAGGGTGCCTGGGTGGCTCAAAGGGTTAAGCTTCTGCCTTCGGCTCAGGTCATGATCTCAAGGTCTTGGGATTGAGCCCCCCATTGGGCTCTCTGCTGAGCGGGGAGCCTGCTTCCCCCTCTTTCTCTGCCTGCCTCTCTGCCTACTTGTGATCTCTCTCTCTGTCAAATAAATAAATAAAATCTTTAAAAACAAAAAAACAAAACAACAACAACAACAAAAAAAAAACCTCTGCAACAGTCAGGCTTGGTCAATGACTGCCAACTTCCTTATTTTTTTAATTCTGGCTTCTAACTCAGGACGAACCAAAGGAAATCAAATATTCTTCCCAAAACAAATCACATAAGATGCCTCACTTCTAGTTAGCCTGCCTGCAGCTTCCCCATGCCATCATCCTTCAATCAAACCATATATAACTGAAATCTCCCATTCTTTCACTGTTGAGATTTTCCATTCCACCCACTACCTCTAAGAGTCTTTGTCAAATGCAAGTGATGGTGACTCCATTCCTTGTTATAGCAAGCTCTGAATGCATAGCCTCTGTTTGCTCTCATTTAGGTGATCTTTTATTTCCACATAAACACAACCCACACATACACACATACACAGCAAGAACATGTGCAAGACACTAGAAATTCCAGCAGCCATATAAGGAGAGTCACTCTTCTGTGACTCCTCTTCCTTCACTCTACCCGCCAAAATTTCAGGTCCAACTGCAACCGCCTACAAATATGCCCTTACCCTGTAGGGAAATTTGGCTTCCTTGGGTAGCCTGACATCCTGTCACTATACCCCAACTCTGCTCAGAGATGGAGCTTCCTAACTGTACACCATGGCAAAGCCATGTGGTTGTGAGTTACCAGTGTACTGAGAAGTCATCGTTCTCATACTACCACCCCAACCAGGCATTTGCAGCCATGGGCAACATTATCCTCTCACTCTAGAATGACAGGGAAAGATTACGACTTTCTGTGTGCCATGGCCTTAGAAAACTGGAAAGTCGCTAAGAAGTTTCCATACCACATAGCCCTTGGATCTCTTGCGCTGTGTGCTAGCTTTTTCTGCCCTGGGAAGGAATCTATATGGGCTGATGGGTCTTTGGCATGATGCCCAAAATGAGAGAAACATGAACAGGATGCTTTTGATGGGTTAGAGAGTCACCCCCCCCCCAAGGAAATGAGTTGAAGAGTTCTGTGCCTAGGAGGTGTTCCATGTTTTTAAATGCTAAAAGCTATACAAAATACAAGCTACAACAGGGCTCCAAAGAAGTGGGCCCCATAATATTCTCACACTCCCACTGATGGCAAAAATCTAATTATACTGATTAATATTAACAACATTAAATAAGATTATTTTATAACAATACATCTAGCACTCAAACATTCACTATATTCCATGCACTAATACCAAGTACTTCACATGTTTTTTCTCAACCTCACAACAGTTTGATGATACAATTCTGTGAGTGAATCTATTTTACAGATGGGGAACCTGAAGCTAAGAAAATTGGAGCAGGTCACAGAGCAGAACAGAAGCTAGAACCCAGCTATAATCTGTTAGACTTCACACCCTGAGCTATTAACCTCTAATTTAAAAAGCTACATATAACCCATACTTGATGGACCACAAACCAGCAACTCAGGAGTGACAGTTTAATATGAAGAAAAATAAATGTATACAAGGGAGAGAAAATTCATTATTACTTAGCAACTAAAAATTAATACATAAAATCAAATTTATATCATGTCAGCTATTACTATTATGTCAATTCTAATTAGACACTTGTGTTGCACTTTCATAAATACAGAATATAAATTCCTTTAGTGTTTCAATTTCCTGTGGCTTTAAAATTGACTTTGTGTCAGCAATTGTCTCCCAAATTATTTGAGATAACAACTAAAGTTATTTCATATATTGTAATGGTCTGTTTTATGCACCAGGCCAGCACTTCATTTGCGTTTTTCAACCTAATGTTAATGGAAATTTAACTAATAAATTTAAATCATAATGATCCCATAAACTTACATGGAAGCCAAGCTGGTATCAATCAAAAAAAAAATCTATGTATCATACTAATGTGAGTGCTATTTCAGAAGTAGATTCAATAACTTGATATTTTTATACAGAGTCCATTTCTATAAACTAAAGAGAGGAGGGAATTTGAAACTCATTTAGTCTATTCAACCTCAGGATGTGTTACTTCCTAAATTTGAATATGGTATGTGACTAATCTGGGACATCACCATATCATGAAAGCATACTTAAGATTCAACAAGGGATTAGTTGCAGAGCTTCCCCATCTCACCAACTCCACCCCTCCCAACTTTATGCTAGAAATAGACAGCAACATATTGGTCTAAAAGAAGGGTCGGCAAACTTTTACTGTAAAGGGCTAGATAGTAAATATTTTAGTCACTGCCAACCAGATAGTCTCTGTCACAACTACTGCAACTCTGTCAGTGTAGTACAAAATCAACCTGAGACAATGCTGAAATGAATGAATGTGGCCATTACATAAACTTATTTTATTTTTAATCAATTTTTTATTTTTAAATTTTATTGGTTGCTTTTTTTTTTAAGGTTCCATTCATTCATCTGACAGAGAGACAGACCATAGGCAGGCAGAGAGGGGTAGGCAGAGAGAAAGGGGGAAGCAGGCTCCCCACTGAGCAGAGAGTCCAATGTGGGGCTCGATCCCAGGACCTTGAGATCACGACCCGAGCCGAAGGCAGAGGCCTTAACCACTGAGCCACCCAGGTGCCCCTAATTTTATTGATTTTTATTTTATTTTATAAACTTTATTTTTGGACGTGGGCATGAGCATTAGTGTTTCATGTGCTCAGAAATGCTGTCCTTCGGATTGAAAATCCTTTCTTGCTCATGGCTTTACAAAAACAGGAAGTGGAACTGACTTGGCCCTCAGGTCTTAGTTTGCCAACCACTGGTCTAAAGCAGAATTGTCCAGTTTTGTTTTGTTTTTTTATAATCACAACCTCAATGAAGTTCACACCTTGCATCTGTACCTCCATGCAGAGAGGTCATCCAGTCTTTGTTTTCAAACAATGGCTAATACTTATTAAGTATTTACTATATGTTGCGCCACATATGAAGCACTTTGAGTGTAACATTTCATTCATTCCCCTCCCTAATGTTAAAGGTAGGTTCCACCATTATTTTCATTTTACAGATAAGAAGATTTAGAAGTTAAGTAACTTGCCCAAGGTCATGAGACTGGTAAGTGGTAGAGCTAAGAAGGCTAACTTCACAGTCCCTGCTATTAGTACTCCACTATTATACACCTTCCTAAAAAGGTTTCTGTGAGGCAGAAGGCAGGAAAGAAAAGTAGAAGTCAACCAGGAAGCTTTTAATATGAAGAATAACAAACAGGAGACATTCATCAGCAGGTCAGAGGTCACAACCACCAACATAGTAAGAAAAGTTCCTATCTCTAAATTTCTTTTGAAAATAAATAGTCTCTATTATCTCTTTTATTTAATGGTAAACTCTATTAGTTTCAAAGTAGCAATATTTATCACTAATTGTGAGTATGAAGAACTAGGGTCTGCCAAAATCTAACAGTCCAGAAAGGCCACCCTCATATTTAACTTTTTGAAATGGATGACACAGCCATCCCTGTATGTTCTTTCTTGGTACTTGCAAGAAAGGAGAGACCCACGATGCTCCTAAGGTTACGAATCATATCTTACCAGGTTATAACCCATAACAAGAGAGATTTGCACAGTAATTGCTTACCAAAAATCTTTCCCTCTGGGAAAGAGATCCCATACTTCTCTTCCTGGTGAGAAGGCCAGGACCCTGGAGGCTAGGTTAGGTGTGGGAAAAGGGAAGGAAAGGGAGAATAGAGGCAAGAATAAGGGAAGCTCTGGGGCCAAAGGGGCTCCCAAAAAAATCAGGTCTGAGGGGATGGAAAGAGATGCAAGAATTAGGTATAAAGTCAAAGTCGTCACTTGGGGCCAGGCAAATAGAGTAGGTCCAGGAAACCCTGCAGAAGCAAGGAGTTGACACTGGTGAGAAGAGAAGTAAGAGTTTTTCTTGAACTTATGGCCTCTTCCACTCCTTCATACTGAACATCACTTTGTGCCACAAACTTAAGCCTCGAGGGTGCAGTCATGGACACACAGACATGGTCCTGTCCTTATTAGGTTACAGATTATTGATGGAAGGCAACCCACTAAAATAAAGGTGAAGGAGCTGACACACTGAGTCCTGTGTGAATACTAATTGGGAGAGAACCATTAAAAATGGTAGGCAGCTTTTTTTTTTTTAGATTTTATTATTTATTTGACAGAGAGAGAGATCACAAGTAGGCAGAGAGGCAGGCAGAGAGAGAGGAGGAAGTAGGCTCCCTGCTGAACAATGAGCCCGATGCAGGCCTCGATCCCTGGACCCTGAGATCATGACCTGAACTGAAGGCAGAGGCTTTAACTCACTGAGCCACCCAGGCGCCCTAGGCAGCTTCTTAAAATGGTTTCCAGTGATCCCCATCTCCTGATACACATGCCCTTCAGAGTGGCCTGAACCTAGCAACTTGCTTCAGTTGAACAGAATATTGCAAAAAGGATGGGATGGCACTTCTGAGATTAGGTTATTAAACACCGTGACTAAAGCCTTCCTTACATTCTTTCTCTTTCTTGCTCTCTCTCTCGCACATTCACTCTGAGAAAAGCCAGCTGCCATGTGTGAGCCACCCTACAGAGAGGCCCAAGTGGCAAGGAACTGAGGACAGCCTCTAGCAACAGCCCATGAGGAACTGGGGCCGTCAGTCCAATAGGTTGCAAAGAACTGAATCCTTCAACAACCTCATGGATAAGGTTGGAAGCAAATCCTCCACCCGTCAAGCCTTCAGATAAGACTGCAGCTTCAGCTACACACTATTACAACATGACAGAGACCCTGAGCCAGAGGACCCAACTAAGCTGCTGCCAGATTCCTGACCCACAGAAACTGTGAGATAATATCATTGTTTAGAGCACTAAGTTTTAGAGAAATTTGTTACATAGCAACAAGTAAACGAATACATACACTAAACCAGGTTGCCTAGAAAATATCCACGGAACTCTTAAACTTCTTGTTTCCCACAAAAGAAACATTTTATAGGGCATTCATTGTCAAAGTCCAGAAGCTCTGAAGTGGTAATATTGCTATTGCAAATGGAAACCATCCCACCCAATGGGTTGGGCTAAACTGGCTCCTACTATTTCATAGAGAATATCAGTTGCTCCCTGAGAAGAAATGGGAATAAAGAAAGTCCCTCTTTTGCCAGTGGGCTAGGTACAAGAATCAGAGAGGGAGATGAAGCATGAGGACTTTGGACTCTGAGAAACAAACTGGGGGAGAGGGTTTGGGGGATGGCTGAGTCTACTGGTGGGTACTGAGGGCACAAATTGCATGGAGCACTGGGTATGGGGCATAAACAATGAATCTTGGAACACTGAAAAAATAAAATAAATTATTTTTTAAAAATTGGGGCAGAGTAGGGAGATTCTAGTTGAACCAGAATGATAGAAAACGACATAGGACATTCTAACATATCATTCAGGAGGCAACAGATAACTAGCTTTCCCTAGATTTATTTTTTCATATGTAAGATGCATATATGATTATAACATAGCATTTCAGTGCTCCCACAGCACCCTATACATACTTCCCCCCATCAAATCTCTTAAGATGCTGAACTACAACTGGATTGCTTACTGTCCAGTTTCTCCCATTAGAGTAGAGGGCCAATGTCACTCTCAGTTACCACTGTATCCTCAGTGCCTAGAACAATGCCTGCCCTGCAGTAAGAATTCAAAATATACTTTTTAAATATTTTATTTATTTGAGAGAAGAGAGAAAGAGAGAGCACAAGCAGGGGGAAGGGCAGGAGAAGGGACAGAGGGAGAAGCACACTCCCGTTGAGCAGGGATCTGGATGTTTGAACCCAGGACCTTGATATCATGACCTGAGCCAAAGGCAGATGCTTAATCGACTGAGTCATCTAGGTGTCCCATGAATTCAATATATTTTTGCCAAATAAGTGAAACATGATCTCATTTCCAAAGTAGGATGTATGCATAGAAGAAGACTGCAAAGAAATATATTGAAACATGAGAAATACAAGAATTTCTCTTGAAACAAGAGAATACAAGAAATGATGGAATTTCACTAAATGGAAGAGTGTAATCCTTTTTTATTTTCTTTGATAAACCTGTCGGCATTTTCCAGAATGTCTTTAATGCAGAAGGAAATACCAGAGACCACTTAAGACAGATTTGTTGGACCCTATGTTGTTCACTTTTACAATTTTATAATCTTGAGACTGCTGCCATAACTTTCCAAGTTTAAAGAATTATTTATAGGGGCGCCTGGGTGGCTCAGTTGGTTAAGCAACTGCCTTCGGCTCAGGTCATGTTCCCGGAGACCCGGATCGAGTCCCACATCGGGCTCCCTGCTCGGCGGGAAGCCTGCTTCTCCCTCTCACGCCCCCTGCTTGTGTTCCCTCTCTGGCTGTGTTTCTCTCTGTCAAATAAATAAAATCTTTAAAAAAAAAAAAGAATTATTTATAATAGATTGTCATCTCACTTGTCAATGTTTCAACTTGACAACTGAATTCTTAGGCACCATGTAGAAAAAGTATAAATTAAGAAATCAACACCTGCAGAGCAATATTGTGCATATAGTGTTACCACTGTTTTGCATCTTTAAGTAGAAATAATCATTTCACACTTTAGGCCCCAAAACAGGTATCAAATGAGAGAAAATACTGTATTACAAATAACCACATGAGAATCTTTGAATTGTGCAGTACATTAGCTCTAGCCAGACTTTAAAATGCATTAAAGCATCCAACCTACAAGACAATTACCTCCAAATGTAGTCAACTAAGTAGAAAGAGATTTTGCACATATGTGTGTAAACTTCACATTTTTATCATGAATCGCTGGACTAAATCACAAAAGTAGCAGAAAGTAGAAACTCTCCCAGGGCTCAGTACCTTCCATTTTGGAAACAAAAGGCAGCCACATGAAACCATTCTCCAGATGAACTTTAAATTTATACAGATAGAAAACATTTCTTCCATATAATTCCAAGTTCCAAAAAGAGCTCAAAATCATCCATACATCTCCAGTTTACAACTTCAGCAAATAAGCCAGATGAATTGGGATTTGAAACAGGCTCCCATTCCTACCTCGTCATGATTATACCTATGGTGTGCCAGTAAAAGTTATGGGACATCTCCACTGCAATAGGGGCATTCTGATTTTGAGATGTGTACCTCCATTCAAGAAGTCCTGCCTTTTAGGTTAGCTTTGCGCAGTCTAATGGAAATATAAAGAAAGCTGCATATGTAATTTTATATTTTCTAGTAGCCACATTTTTAAGATATTAACACAAACAGGTGAAATTAATTTTAATTAATTTTAAATATTTTTATTTAACCCAATATATCAAAAATATTATCATTTCAACACATAATCAATATTAAAAGTTGCTGACACATTTTACAATCCTTTTTTTGTACTGTCTTTTAACCCCATGTGTCTGTCACATTTAAAGCACATCTCAATTTGGTAGCCCACATTTCAAATGCTCAATCACCACATGTGATTTGTAGCTACTGTATTGGATAGTGAGGGGTTAGTGCGTATCTCCTATCTTATTAATCTGTGGAGAACTTCTCATGTTGTTTATTACTTCTGAAGATAGCTCACCTATTCATCAATTTAAACTAAAGCCCAACCACATAGAGATGAAAAAGGAAAATAACCTGATACAGCTTCTATTCACCCATGAAATAACATAAATAGTGAGCACTTTCTTCATGCAGACATTGAGCCATGTGCTTTACATAGTTCATTTCATTTAATGCTCATGACAACCAAATAAGAAGGTACAACACAATCCCCATTTTACAAATGAGAAAAACGGAAATACAGAAAATTAGTAATTTGCCTAAGGCACTTTTCTAGCAGGAGATATTCCTTGGATTTCAACTCAAATAGGCTGACTCTAGAATGTACACTCTTATTCATCATACGTACTTAATCAGGAGTAAAGGAAGGACAGGAGATAAATGGTTAAGAAATCTTAGTCTGATGTGAGCATACATAACAGAAAAGATTCAGGGAAGTATTTGAAAATGTTGGAACAAAAATCTAGACTTGAGTTACAGGGATAAATTCATCTACAAGGTAAGGAAAGGAGAGAGCAAAAAGCATGCAACCAACTGAAACATATCGATGACAATGACAATGATGATGGCAATGATGTTAATGGTAAGAGCTAACATTCTTGGAGACTTTGTGCTGGGCCAGACATTGTGCTAAAGTCAGAGTTTCTCAACCCAGTTTTTTTGGAACCAAATAAAGATCATGGGGGCTGTCCTTGTATTATAGGACCTGTGGCAGTGTCCCTGGCCTCTACCCACCAGAAGCCAGTGACAGCCTCCACCCTCGCCAGGTATGTCAATCAAAAACATTTTTAGACATTGACAAGTGTCCCCTGGCAGGCAAACCTGCCCCCAGTAGAGAACCCCTGGATTAAGTGCTTCCCATTGATTATCTTATTTAATTCCTTCACAGCAGCCCACAGGGAAGCAGTATTATTGCTTAAGCCCCAAATCAAAGAGCTGGGACTGGAACCCAGGTTTGTCTAATTCTAAGGCATACTTTTACTGCTGTCAATACAAGTTCCCCTCTCATCTCTGATTCATGCACAGATTTGCACACTTTCCCACTCCCTCATCAAATACCAAAGAGGAATATAAACAAAATATCTTCAGGACTCACTGCTGAGAAGTTTTCTTCCTACTACAGTCACCTTTAGCTTGCCTTTTCATCTTATGCTCTTTGAGCCCTATTTGCACCCACGTTTTCATGGCTAATCATCATCCTTTAGGTCGGCTTGGTATGAATGAACAAATAAATGTTTAAAGCCTGAATACTTCCTTATGGAGAATGTGTGCTCATGTTCTTAACACAAAAGTTTAACCAACAGCAATTAAAAGCCACAAATATGTTTTTATAAAGAAATTAAGCTATCAGGATATCACCTTTGATATAAAGTGAGATGTGACTAAAAATGTAAACTTCACAAATGGAGCTAAAGTTCAAATTGATACAAGTTGTAAATTTGTTCTTGAAATATTAAACACATGGGAAACAGAAGCTAATTATTTTGTCCTATTTTGGTCTGTGAAAATTACTTATAATCTGCCTGTTAAACAATTCAAAGTTATTTTAAATGATAATTGACTATCAAAGTAGGCCAATTTACACCTACAATCCCCCTGAAACCACCTAAAAATGGGGACAACAGCAGAGGAAAAGAAAAACACTTCCATGCATGTCAGTTTCTTTCTGTTTCTTAACCATCAGTCCCCAAGGTTAAAGAAGGAAAATCAGAAAAGTTTAACTAAACACAACTGATTAATAAGGTAGCACTCTTCAAGCTTCACAAGTTTCACATTATTTGATTTGACTACGCCAAGGAAAATCCTGTGACTCACATTTAAAACAAGTCATTATTCCAATGTTGTTCATGGGAAATTTCAGGTTTTTTTAAGGAAAAAAAATGAGAATTTCTTCTAACCATATCATCACCATCCCATCCCAAAGAAGGAAAAAGTATTTGCATTCATATTTGTTCAGTTTTTTATCAAAATAAAACATCACTCAGTATCAGGGAAATACAAATCAAAACCACAATGAGATACCACCTCACACCAGTCAGAATGGCTAAAATAAACAACTCAGAAAACAACAGATGTTGGCAAGGATGTGGAGAAAGGGGAACCCTTCTACACTGTTGGTGGGAATACAAACTGGTGCAGCCCTCTGGAAAACAGTATGGAGGTTCTCAAAAAGTTAAAAATAGAACTACCGTACAATCCAGCATTTGTACTACTAAGTATGTATCCAAAGGATACAATCATAGGGATTTGAAAGGGCACATGCACCCCAATGTTGATAGCAGCAATATCCACAATAGCCAAAATATGGAAAGAGCCTAGATGTCCATCAACAGATGAATGGATAAAGAAGAGATGACATATATATATCATAGTGATAGGGATATATATATGTGTGTGTGTGTGTGTGTGTGTGTGTGTGTGTGTATAATGGAATACTGATGATCAAAAAGAATGAAATCTTGCCATTTGCAATGACATGGATCATACTAGAGGTATTATGCTAAGGGAAGGAAGTCGGTCAGAGAAAGACAAATACTATATGATTTTACTCATACGTGGAATTTAAGAAACAAAAAGAAGAACATAGGGGAAGGGAAAGAAAAACAAAATAAGGTTAAAAAAAAAAACAGAGGGAGGCACACAATGAGACTCTTAACTCTAGGAAGCAAAAAGGGTTGCTGGAGGGGAGAGGAGTGGAGGGATGGGATAACTGGGTGATGGGCATTAAGAAGGGCACTTGATGTAATGAGCACCGGGTGTTACATGCACCTGATGAATCACTAAATTCTACCTATGAAACTAATAATATATGTTAAATAAATTGTATTTAAATAAAAAATTTTTTAATTTCTTTAAAAGGCTGTCCATGCTATGGTCTCAAATTAGAATCAAGCTTTTTCTACCCTTTTCCCAAAAGAGCTCTTAGCAATTTTTAGGTCCTCATGATCTTTATAAGTCAACAGTCAATTTTCAGTTCCCATATTATCTCATCTATCTGAAGCACCTGAAACAACTGATTATATCCTGTGTTGTGAAATACTTTTCTTCACTTGACTTGAAGGATACCATACTGCTTATTGTCTTTCCACCTCAACTATTTGACCTCTTAATGTTGCAATATCTGAGGGCTCAGTTCTTGGCCATCCTCTCTTCTCTATTTAAACTATATAGTTCATGTTGTACTCACACTCTTGGTGATCTGATCCAGATTTCTGCTGATCAGTCCCAAGTTTATGTCTTGAGCCTGACTGTCTCTCCCTTGAATTCCTAAATTAGAGGCCTAGCCATCTCCACTTAGAAGTCTAACAGACATCCCAAGTTTCATATTGCCGAAACCAAATCCCTGGTTCTACCTTCCAAAGCCACTTCCCTAAAATATACCCCTCAGTAAATAACAACTCCATTCTACTGATTGCCCAGGCCCCAAATCTTGGAATCATTCTCAATATGGTATGTATACACAATGGGATATTATTCAGCCACAAAAATGAATGAAATCTCACAATTTGTGACAAAATGGATGGAACTAGAGAGCATAGGGCAAGTGAAATAAGTCATTCAGAGAAAGACAAATACCATATGATTTCATTTATATGTGGAATCTAAAAAAAAAAACAAAATGAACAAACAACAATAGACAAATGGATTCATAAATATAGAGAACAAATTGGTAAGGTTGCCAGAGGACAGGGGCAGAGGAATAGGTGAAATAGGTGATGGGGATTAAGAAGTACAAGCTTCCAGTTATAAAATAAGTAAGCGATAGGGATGAAATTTATAGCATAGGGAATATACTCAGTAGTATTATATAACTTTGGTGACAGTAACTACACTTATCATGGTGAGCATTTCATAAATATATATAATTGTCGAATCATTATGTTGAAATTAATGTATTATATGTCAATTACATTTCAATTAAAAATAAATTTTAATAAGAGAGGAGAAAAAGAAGAAAATGGGAAGGACTGTTTATTATGAATAAACAAAGACCCCAAATTACATCTTAAGAGTGAATACAGCTCCACAAAAATTATAGATCTACTGAAAATAATTAGGAAAACAAACAAAGGCTTGTATCTGCACTATGAAAACAAAGGCTTATATCTACACTGTGAAGACCCAGGTTGCTTGGTAGAGGAGTGACTATAGGTGGAAAATCAAGAGAGCCCAAATCCAGTAACAGCAAAAAAAACAAGATGATTTCAACTTCAGAATTTTCTAGAGTAAATAAAATATTAATGATTACGTCAGAGTGAAAAACCTCAAGTATCCCAGATTCCTCTGACTCTTGTTCCTGGTACAATGCTTATAGAGAGCAACTCTGATTATACTTGGCTCCTATTTTTTTTTAAAGATTTTATTTATTTAGGGGCGCCTGGGTGGCTCAGTTGGTTAAGCGACTGCCTTCGGCTCAGGTCATGATCCCGGAGACCCGGCTTCTCCCTCTCTCACTCCCCCTGCTTGTGTTCCCTCTCTGGCTGTGTTTCATTTTATTTATTTATTTGACAGAGAGAAACACAGCCAGAGAGGGAACACAAGCAGGGGGAGTGAGAGAGGGAGAAGCAGACTTCCTGACGAGCAGGGAGCCCAATGTGGGGCTTGATCCCAGGTCTCCAGGATCATGACCTGAGCCTAAGGCAGTTGCGTAACCAACTGAGCCACCCAGGCGCCACCTGCTCCTATTTTTTTAAAGACTTATTTATTTTAGGAGCACCTGGGTAGCTCAGTTAAGGAACCAATTCTTGATATAATTCAGATCATGATCTTGGTGCCCTTCAACAGAAGAATGGATAAAGAAGATATGGTCCATATATACAATGGAATATACTCAGCCATCAGAAAGGATGAATGTTCAGCATCTGCATCAACATGGATGGGACTAGAGGAGATTATTCTAAGTGAAATAAGTCAAGCAGAGAAAGTCAATTATCATATCGTTTCACTTACTTATGGAACATAAGGAATAGTAAGGAGGACATTACAAGAAAGAAGGGAAAAATGAAGGGGAAAAATTGGATGGGGAGATGAACCATGAGAGACTATGGACTCCAAAAAACAAACTGCGAGTTTTAGAGGGAAGAGGGGTTAGGGGACAGGTTAGCCCAGTGATGGGTATTAAGAAGGGCATATATTGCATGGAGCACTGGGTGTTATTCACAAACAATGAATTATGAAACACTACATCAAAAACTAATGATGTATGGTGACTAACATAATAAAAAAATAAAAAATAAAATAAATTTTAAAAAAAGATGATCTTGGTGGTCAGGGACAGGGGTGGGGGGGAGCACCTCAGGCTCCATGCTCATTGAGGAGTCTGCTTCTCTCCCTCTCCTCCCTCTGCCCCTCCTCCCACTAGTGTACTCTCTCTTCCTAAAATAAACATTTACTTATATTTATATAAATATTTATTTATATTATAAATAGAGAGAGAGGGAGGAAGAGAGAACAGGTGTACGAGAACAGGGCAGAGGGGCAAGAGGGAAAGGGAAAGAAAGTCTCAAGCAAA
Source organism: Spilogale gracilis (assembly GCA_004023965.1). NCBI lineage: Eukaryota > Metazoa > Chordata > Mammalia > Carnivora > Mephitidae > Spilogale > Spilogale gracilis. The sequence goes on from PITA01006273.1 coordinate 62,813, forward strand.
CTCCATGCTGAGTGTGGAACCAGATGTGTGTTTCAGTTTCACAACCCTGAGTTCATGACCTGAGCTGAAATCAAGAGGCAGACACTCAACCAACTGTGCTACCAAGGTGCCCTGGCTTAGTTTATTTAACAGAAAGACCCAGATCACAGAATTATCCTCAGAGCTTCCCAACTCTGGAGATCCTCCAAACCTTCTGGAGATATTTTAGAAATACAGGCTCTACTCCAGACACTAAATCAGAATCTCTACCACTGGGTGGGGTTACCTGTTTTTTCTTATTTTTTAAATTTCCCCTGGGCTGATTCTAATGATAAGTGGGGCTTGGGAACTGTTGGTCCAGACTCCACAGCACTACTGGTTTTCCAAGCTGGAGAGATAGCACTAGTAATAGACTCTGTCAATGAACAGGGCAACACTGTCAGTGGGAGATAGCTACTGCTATTAAAGATGATGAATTCTGGACCACACAGAAACATGGAGAAGTGCATACAATATAATGCTAATTATAAAACAAACACCAAATATAAACACTTCACATAATTTAATGGTGTGGCCTGGTAAAATAATAGGTACAACATAAGCTCTTGCATCCAACATGACTAGCATATAAAGGTGATTACAACAGAGCCTAAAGCCTTCTGTTGGTAGCAAGGAGTTGCCTAGAACCACGTATGAGAAGGATTCAGGTGGTTTTCAAGTGCTTCCCTGTCGCAGATATCCCTTAGATGAATAGATCTGCCATACCACCTCTACTTCAATTCAAGAGCAACAGAAATCCAACTGCACTGGTCACAATGAGCAGGTCTTTTTTTCTTTACAAAATAAGAAGTCTGGAGGTAGGTGATTGCTGGCATGAGTTCTGCCATTTAATGATGCCATCCAAAACCCTGATTCTTTCAGTCTTTCTTCATTCTTACCTTCATACTTGTATCACCAGGGCAAAATGGCCACTTCAGCTCCAGCATCAAGTCCAGGTTCAAAGCAAAACGAAGAGGAAAATAAGAAGGCATCAGCTTTCCCAGAAGCTCCCTCCAACCTTTTTCCTCTTACGTGTCAGTAGTCCATAGTTTACATGACCACTCCTAACTACAAGGGATGCCAGCAAATAAAAATTCTATTACAGAAATTAGGATTACCTCTACCAATTTATATCAATCCTGGTTCATCTTCTGGGCCTGGATTTTGTTTGGTAATCCAAACAAAATTAACTTCTGTTATCAAGAAAGATAAGTAATAATTATTGAGTAGAAATAGTTTCTACTACAACTTTCTTGCCTCAGTTTTGAAATAAATATCACGACAACAAAAGAACTGACATGCTTTGCTTTAATTTAATCTCATAATTTCTAAGAACTATGACAGGCCAACCACTAAGCTAGTCACGTCAAGGGCTAAATCTGGATCAGACAATGGCTCTGTCAGAAACTTAACCCAAATGGGACTCACAGTAAAGCCAAGGAGATAAAGTTGACCACAGACAACCAGAATTGAAGTTAAGGTTCATAAATATGTACTATTAGGAAGGTACCCAAAATATGCTATAGTGAAATAACATTCAAAGTCCCTAATCTATAATAATTTAATACTTTATTAAAATGTTAAGTATATGCAAATTTCAGGTAAGTTATAAATAAACAGAGACATTAACGTATGTCAAATTAACTTTAAAAATAAAAAAGTGCTATGAACTGAAATCATTTATAATTCCTGTGGAAGACTTAACAATTGCTATTATGACTACAGAGAAATCTCTGCTATGAAATTCAAGTTTTGACCTCCATATAATTTCGCCTAAGCCTCAAGAATTCTCATCACACTGTGGATGTTCTGGCTTTCTTTAACCCACACAATGTAATGATTTTTTTAAATCCTCTAAAATGGACAAGCCAATAAAATGGGCACTGGACCATACTAAAGATTACTTCCCTAATGTCCCTCGCTTGTTTAACTATTCAGAGTCTCTACCATTTTGTGTCTGTGAAACCTGGGATCAGGTCAGGCAGGTGCAGGATGATATTCTCTCACCATGACAACACCATCACCTCTGCTAATGCATCCATGTATTTGAAAATGACGGAAGATTTTAAAACCTCTCTAGTTGGGCTCTTCTCACTGCCTGAATAGATGAGAGACTAATCAAATTCCATTTCAAAGAAAAATACCATTGCCCTTCTGTCACCTCTTCCTTTTCCAAGAGTATCCTCACAAGAAGTGTATGACCTAACCATCAATGTTAAAGAGAAATGATTGATAGGGTAAGGGGACAGAGAGAGAGAGTATCACATTTCTGTCTCTAACTCTCTTTTCCAAGAAAGGCTGTGTCTGCCTGTGACTAGAATAATTTGGTATGTAGAGAAAGCTGGAATTAACAGACGAATACTGTATTTCTTATACATTTGTAGATGCAGACTTGATATTCACAGATGATTCCTGTTTTCAACTTCTAATCTTATTCCTCCCATGAACACTCCTTTCCTTTGAATAAAACTTTTCCAATGTCATATTTACATATCCAAATCCCAACTCCTGATTTTCATAATGAATATTTATGGAGCATCTATTTTGCACTAAGGATTATGCTCAGCCCTAAGCATACAACGGGATCCAAGAGTCCACAGAACCCGCCCTCATGGAGCTTAAGGTCTAGATTTCCCATGGCTATTTCAAATGTCACCTCCTCCAGGAGGCCTTCTGTGGTGCCTTTCCTTATTCTACATGCCCATATCTGTATCATTTTCTACTTTATATGGCAATTGTGTACATATTTCATCTCCCTTGTTCATCTGGAAGAAGCTTAAGCCTTCATTCATTTTTGAACCCCAAAAGTACCTCATCTGATAACTTGCTTATAGATGGAAACACCCAAAATTATAAACTGAATAAAAAACACAAAGAAAAAGAAATGTGGCAAGCTTCAAAATCAGTACTAATTATATTTCCAGAGTCTAAAGAGACATTACAGATAGGAAGAGAAACTTATGAAAATTATGGGTCAATAGAACATTCATAGTATTGGGAAACAAAGAGCACAAAAATTACAGTGCACATATTATAGAACTCTTCTTCTAAGGATGAAGAAAGAATAGCTCACTTTCTGGTCTGACCACACTCTACCTGGAAAAAACAAAAGATATAAGCCAGTTAAGCAACAGATGTTAGGTATTGAATATTGATCACAGGGGTAGCTACTAAAAGGGAGGAAGGAAATATATCAAGGAGTTCAGTTAAAAAACACAGAAGAAACTATGCCAGTCATCTAGACCCTGAGGCAAGAGTCATACTTCACAGAGAAAGAGAGCAAACAAAATATAGAGAAAAAGCAGGTATCACTGTGGAATGATCTATGTTCATTTTACCACAAGAGTAAGTAAGGCACACAGAAGGAACCTGACTGAGCAGTGCTCATGATCTTTAGACCTACATACATATTATACAGTTACACTGACAGGGGTACCCTAGTTTATGTCGATGGCATCACAATGAAATGTCACCTCCAAATGAAATGAAACCATCTCACTTACAATGTTTGGTGAGGTCCACACATGTTCTTTCTAGTGCCACCTCAGAGGTTGTGCCACAGAAAGAACAATGTCTCAGAAAGAAAGACCAGACATTAGGCTGAACTTCTGCTCTCAACAGCACTGGTCTGTTGTTTCTCCAGCTGACTTCAGCTGGAGTCAGCAGGGATAAAATAATAAAACCTGTCATTGTCTAGTCCCATTATCTCACTCTGTCTACTCTTTGATCTAGGAAGAAAACCCTAGAAATCAAGAAACCTAAACTGAAAACTCACAGATGCCATTCTCTTTTCAAAGCATTCAAGAAACCTGCAGGAATCTATTGTCTCTTGACCTAGGAGGGCTAGACCCATCCAGATGGAGGTCAAAACAGAAAGTTAACAACTAACCATTGCTCCAAAAATCCAACTTCAAAAAGCCTGCTAAATTTTGTAGTTAAATCTATAGCTGACTCTGAAAGGGAGCCTAAATTAAGGATAAGGCTGAAATTTTAACAATGAAAAGTAATCTTAGTTAATAATTCCTTTTTCCATTCGAAACCAGTGACAGTCAATAAATAAATGTCCATGGGACACCTGGGTGGCTCAGTTGGTTGGGCGACTGCCTTCAGCTCAGGTCATGATCCCAGAGATCCGGGATCGAGTCCCACATCGGGCTCCCTGCTCAGCGGGAAGCCTGCTTTGCCCTCTCTCACTCCCCCTGCTTGTGTTCCCTTTCTGGCTGTGTTTCTCTCTGTCAAATAAATTAAAAATAATAATTAATTAATAAATAAATAAATAAATAAATAAATAAATGTCCATGTTGAGCTTGGGAATGGAATAAAGTGTTCTTGCAATGAAAAATTTAATCCTTTTCTCAAAACCTCTCTCAACAGGATAAAATGAACTGATTAGTAACTTTGTTAATTAGCTTTTCCATCAAGTGTATTTTACCCTCTACAAAAGGATCTATCGCTCAACTTCTTGGAAATCTTCCTGCTGGGTTTCAGAGAAAAAGATTACAACCAACTCAACACTAAATTTCTAATAACGTTCTTATTCATACAACAAAAATAGAATTTCGTGACTTTTTTCTCATAGCTTGCCTTTCAAACTAAACTGACTCTATGTGATTAAGTAATGAGAATGTTATAATCTACATTAACAAAGAAAAGAAAAAAAAAAAACAGCAAATGATAGTGCCTGGCTGCAAGTGTTAAAATTGATAAGTGATTTCTGCCATTGGAGTCAAAATGGAAAGCAGCAGGATATTTACCACCAGAGTAATCTATATACACGCTACTTGGAAATAAAAGGGAAAAAACTGACAAATATTTTCAATAGGAAGAAGATTCTTACGTTTTATTTTTACAATTCATCTAGTTCACATGCCACATAAAGAGTTCACAGAACTGATCTAATGAAAGGGTGGGATTATTATGCCACAGGATGTAATCTTAATGCTTTAGACTTAGCTCCCATCCAGGATTAGCAGAAAGTACTATTCACAAGGACCCCTCCCAGTTGCAAGAGACCACTCATTCTGTTTTATTCTGACATCCTAATAGAGCTATGGGCAAAGGGCTATGAAGGAAAAGCACTGAACTTAGAGCACCTGCTTCAATTCCTAAATGTGACTCAGACTATATCAAGATTGGCCCCTGAGCCTTAGTTTTGTCATCAGTTAAATGATGGTAATGGTTCTTGCACTCATTTCATCCCTTGTGGAAATTAAAATGAACCTGAATGTAGCATTCTGACCACAACATGCCTTAAACACTCTTTGATCTCACACCTAAAAGACATTCCAAAAGTAATGCTAAATTAGGTTCCCAAATACCAACACTAAAAATTACTCTCCACTGAAAGATTACCATAAGGAACAAAAGGCTGAGTCCCCCACTGTCCCCTGCATTGAGGCCACAGTGTCACTCCACTAAGAAGCCAACAAGCCTACTTACAGCTTGCAATACAAAACACTGACCATACGCCCCTCATCACTGAGAACAAAATAATGTCGGAGATTAATGTCCATGTAGAACTTCAAAGTTTATCAATCACTGACCACAAAGAGACCCTCATATACACTAGAGATATTATCATTATTCCCATTTTTGGTATAAGGAGCCTGAGAAAGAGAGAGATTAAAGGTCTAAAAAGTGGGGTGCAGGGAGAGAGTTATAGTCTTGATTCTAAATGTCATGCCATGTCTATTGTTTAAGGTAAGAATTACCAACTCTAATAAGTAGGTATATTGTGGCTGAATGATGACCCCACATTCTCTATTATCACTTAGAAAGAGACAGAGAAAACAAGTTTATTTATAGAGATAAAAACTGAGGTTTCATATAAGGAATGGTTTACTAATGGGTTTACATAGGAATGGGTTATTAATGACACTGTGGAGAACATCCCTCCAGGGGGTAGAAAAATATGCCTGTAATTAGATACTTTTTTTATTTGCCAAATTAAAATAGCCCTATGGGCTTTAGAAAAAATACTAAAAATAACCTTCTCTGTCCCCTGGGCATCATACTATCCCAAATCATGTCTGATGGAAGATTAATTTTTTCATTCCATGAATGTTCTTCAATTTTAAGTTAAATCAAATACTCACCATGCATCTACTATGTACAAAGCAGTCTGGCAGATAACATGTTGTGCAATGTACTCAAGTAAGCGTATTAGAACCATATACTAAAAATATTAGCAAAGATACTACCTACCCTCTGCTACATAAAGATGAAGAGACCCTTCAAAGAAACAATTTTAAAGAAATGGTTTTAAAGAAATGTTTCAAATATCAGTATTATCAAGATGTAAGCAGATTCCTCCAAGCAAAAGTACATATGTGTGTATATATAAATGTCCATGTAACAGTTTTATTTCCTTTATGTTTTCTGGGAATAAACTGTGGAAATATCTCACATATCTTTGTCTCGCCATCTTGAACTAAGCTAACTTCATGGAATATTCATGTCATCATGATACTCACTACCAACAAAAGCATCCTCTATCTACCTCGTTGAGTCTTAGAATAGGACAATTGCAAAAAGAAGCTGTAGGCATATACACAATGACTCAAAAATCATTGCTTTTGAGGGAGATGAAAAATATTTATGTTGACTCCCTTACTGAAATTCATTTTGCCCAAAGGTACTTGTACTCATTAACCAATGACAATCACCCTTCTTTGACCATTATACTAGAATTCACCAAAGTATAAAGTTCCCTTTTAGAACAAACTAACATAATGGGGAAGAGTTAACTAGCTTTCCATGGAGGTAAGAAGGAGGACATAAAATCCTTGAATACATTTGTGTTGTTGTTGTTGTTGTTGTTGTTTTGAATATGTATTTTAAAGTGTCACTTGGACATGCGACTTTTATGCAAAGTTCAATAGTAAATAGCTTTCAATAAAGACAATGGTAGTTATAATCAAAGAATGTCAATGACCAAGGGCCTCCTATTTGTGACCTTCTCCTCACTAGCTACTCACTGTGACTAGAAAATCCCAAACAAGCTGCCCTGGCCTAGGAAGTCCTACCTAATAGGACTACTATCAACCTTCATAATCTCACCTGAAACTGCTCTCCTTTTAGCTCTTTCTTCTCCAAAATTCCCTTTCATTTTCTCCCACTCACCACTTTCTCAAGGTCTCCACACTTGCTATTCCCTTTGCCTGGAACATCCTGTACCTCCACGTTTCTTTTCCCAGTGGTCCTTTGTATTATAGCTAAAATGTCATTCCCTCAGAGTGCTACACAGGTGAGGCTTCCATTATGGCCCCTAGTTATGCCCTCTTTATATGCCACTTAACACTATCATAATTCATTATTCATACAGCTATTTAGGAACTATCATGCTGGACTATTAGTTCTTGAAACCAAGGATTAAGTCTGTCTTTTTCACCTCCATATCCTTAATAGTTAAGACAGTTTGGGCACAGAGCTTAATAAATTCATAGAATAAATGAACTGAATTAAATAGCTAAAAAGTTCCTAAACAAGAAAGTTTCTCCTTTCATTATTTCCCCTAGATCAAACACCAGCTAATTAACTGAAAGCCAGGATCAGCAAACCGTCAGCTACACCTCCATAAACTTCAGTAAAGACCATAAAAGCATCATAGCACAAAGTTCAGTAAGCCATCAAAAAAAGTTCCTTTTTCAAGATATGAAACATTCTAAAATGCATTGTGGTGATGTTTGCTCATCCCTTCAAATACATTAAAAATCACTGACTTGTCCACTTTAAATGGGTGAATTGTATGGTATATAAATTATATCTCAATAAATCTGCTATTTTAAAAAATTTCAGAATTTAACCTATAAAAACCAAAGTGCAAGGGTCTTTAAGTACTTTATTTCAAGCTTAGGTTCTTTAAGTTGTCTCTGGATTCAGTATTCAACTGTTAAAAGAGAAACTGGAGTTCTTTGTGGTTTAAAAATCCAGTTGGAGACTGCTGTATTTTGAATGGGAAGTTCATGAAAGAATACTTTTTACCAATGGGTTAAGGTTCTCTCCTTTCAGTTCACTAAGGAAAAACTCCAAATGGATGCTAAACTAATCTGCTTACAAAGATTTTTTTAAATGCAAATTAAAAATGAAAAAAAAATTTTGCTTATAATACAGATAAAAGGCTCAGGATTGGAAAATGTGTGGTTAACAAGGAATTCATACTCACTGTTGGTGAGAGCAGAAATTTGCCCAACCACCTCAGGGGCAATTTGGCAAGAGCTATTAAAATTGTACATGTTCATATCATTTTATCTTGATACTCTCTCCTATTAGTTAATTCTTTAGAAACACTTGTTCAACTGAGTGATTATTTGTAATACTGAAAACCTAGAAACAAACTGGATGTCCATGGTAAGGACAAGGTAAGGTAAATAAAATAGTCTGTCCACTCAATAAAATATTTGATGGTTATTAAAAAGAATGAGGTAGAGGTGCCTGGGTGGCTCAGTAGGTTAAGTATCTGCCTTTGGCTCAGGTCATGATCCCAGAGTTCTGGGACTGAGCCCCATGTTGGGCTCCCTGCTCAGTGGGGAGCCTGCTTCTGCCTCTCCCTCTGCAGCTTACCCTACTTGTATATATGAGCTCTCTCTCTCTCTCTCTCTCTCTCTCTCTCTAAGAAATAAATAAAATCTTTTTTAAAAAGGAGGGGTTAGGGTTGCCTGGCTGGCTCAGTTGGTGGAGTATACAACTCTTGATCTTGGGGTTGTAAATTTGAGCCCCACAATGGGTGTACAGATTATTTATAAATAAAATATTTTAAAACAAATGAACATAGAATAAGCAAAGGTAAAATAAAATAAGATGAAAATAGGGAGGCAAACCATAAGAGACGCTTAACTATAGAGAACAAACTGAGGGTTGCTGGAGGGTTGGGTGGGTGGATAGGTTAAGTGGGTAATGGGCATTAAGAAGGGCACTTATTGGGATGGGCACTGGGTGTTGTAAGTGATGAATCACTAAATTCTACTCTTGAAACCAATACTACACTATGTGTTAACTAACTTGAATTTAAATAAAAACTTGGAAAAAAATAATAAAATATTTTTTTAAAAGAGAAAAAAATAAAAAGAATGAGGTGATTTGACATATACCATACGGAAAGTTGTCCAAGATGTATTGTTACACACAAAAAAACAAGTTAGACATTAATATGCCTTTATAATGTTAATACATGCATAGGAAAAATATGAAGGGATATACTCCAAATTTAACGGTACTTATCTTAGAGTTATGGTATTTCACATTCTACCTTAAATATTTCCATCAAGTTTGAATTTTTTACAATTTAAGTCTTTTTTTTTTTAATTTTTTCCCAAGCTACAATTCAAGTCCTAATTGCATTACTCTTGCAAGCAGAAAACGGAAAGTTGTTTGTTTTGTTTTGTTTTGTTTTAATTTTCCCTTTCCTTTGTTTGGTTCTCTGGAGAATAAGGGACCAGGGAAACTGAAAGAGGCAAAAATTGCAACTATCTCCAATAACTAGGAACAGGTGCAACTTTCTAACTTCCATTGTGATAAATCATTCCCCTAACCTTTTCTCATTCTCCTATGGCTCTTCCTTTCTGGATTCTGAAACTTAACTACTTTTTACCTCAAACTGAATGGATCAGTCAATTCTCATGCCTTTACCCTCCTATTGAAGCACAAGCTCCTAGAAAACAAAAGACTCAATTCGTCTCTAGGTCTCCATAGCACAAAGGACATTGCCTGTACACAGTGTTCTGGGGAGCTTCAGCAAGCATATCAGAACTTTTAAAAAAAAACAATTTTTATTGTTGAGGTTTTTTAAATGGCTTAGGTTTCAAACTTCAGTCAGTGCAAAAAAATAAAAAATGTCCCTCTTCCTCTCTCATTCTGGGTTCTCAGTTCCCCAGGAAATTATTTACTTATTATATTATTTATTATTATTTATTACAAAAAGATTGGAAGTCAGCATTACAGGGCTATTCTGGTACTCTACAACGTCAGGCACCCATGTCTCTCTTCTCTTATTTTTCTACCAGACATGGCTTCATTCCACATTCTCTGCATAGTCCAAGATGGTGGCTCCCACTCCAGCTACTATGTCCATATTCCAGTCAACAAGAAGGAAAAACTAGGAGAAAGGCATGCCTCCCTTTAAGTGCACTTCCCAGAAACTATACATACTACTTACAACTTAGTTATACTTTGTTCCAAAGAAAGCTAAGAAATGTAGTCTTTACTCCAGGCAGCCATGTGCCCACCATAAATTACAATTCTTTTAGCTACAGTTAGAGCAGAGGACAGAGAGTTGGAAATAACAGTCTCTACCATTTCTTCCAATCTTTCTCAAGTCAAACAAAACAGCAAAGAACGTCCTTACGTATCTGCCTTTGTACACTTATAGGAGAGTATCTTTGTACAAATTATAAAAGCAGTAAGAGAAGTTTTAGAGGCCCTATTGCAGTCCCCTTATTTCAGAGATGAGGATTAAGATTCAAAGAGGTGAAGTAATTTACCAGAAGTCATATAACTAGCTCCAAGCAGGATAGGGATGCCAGATAAAATTTAGGACACACACTAAAACTTGAATTTCAGGTAAACAAACAATTTTTTAGTATAATGTCATATGGAATATCTGGGACATACTTACACTGAAAAATTATTTCGTGTTTATCTGAAATTCAAATTTAACTGGACATCCTATATTTGTATTTGCTAATTCTAGCAACTCTGCAGCATAGCTTTAGAATTTAAATCTCTTGACTTTAGCCCACCGGTTCTCCTATATATAACATGGCCATGTCACATGGACACTCAGTTAAAAATTAAGTAGAGCACACCAATAATCCACAGACAAAGAATATACCTTCCCAACAAAGATTAGCCTTATAAGGGATCAGACATCACAGTATCCATGCAATATGCTAAATTAACTGAGTTTTTCTATGTCATCAATACAAGGGTAACAAAACAACTGTTCCACGGAGGTTACAATAAATCCAACAGCCACTAGAGCATACATGCTCCTATTTAAAATAAAATTAGCCTTAAATTAATGCTGATATCCAGAGGCTGAAAGTAAGCAAATCTTGCCAGAGTTCTGGTTTATGACACACATAGAGAAGAACACAAGGATGGAATACAGACATACCTCAGCACTCAGAACTCCTTTGAAACTCAGTAGTCACTTCATAGTAGTAATAATGACTGGGAATGGGGAACCAAGCTGAAAATTACAATTACGCCAGCAAATATATTTCATTTCACTCTCTATATATGGTTTAAAAATTTTAAACCTAACAAATTAAGACCTCTTCATATTCTCTCTTCCTGATTACAAATAAACAGCTCTGCAAAGTTTTTCATATCACAAGATTTTACAGGCACACCCACATTTTATAACAAAGAAGTCAAGAACTATAGCTCTAAGCATATTTTCATGATGTTATGTATATTATTTCCCTAAAAGAGAACCACCTGAAAACTCAACTTCCCAAAATTTAGCGAACTGTGTAAAAAAAACAAAACAAAAAAAAAAAAACCTGACTGTTATCCAGTCTCTAGATTGAGCTACCAATTTTCAGAAAACAGAAAGAAGACAGCAACATTTTAAACTCTGCAGGGATGCAATCAACAATATCCAGGCCACAGGAATCTCAAAAGGACAAACAACCTGGTCTCTTCAGTATCTAAATAACAAACGGAAAAAAAGTAAATGACACTTAAAAAGCATCATCCAATCACAAAGTGTGATCCTTATTTAAACCCTAATTCAAACTGTTAAAAAAAAAAAAATCAGGGGCGCCTGGGTAGCTCCATCAGTTAAGCATCTGACTCTAGATTTCAGCTCAGGTCATGATCTCAGGGTCTTAGATCAAGCCCAGCGTGGGCTGCAGTGCTTAGGGCAGAGACTGCTAGAGATTCTTTCTCTCCCCCTCTCCCTCTGCCCTGCCCCCCACTATGTGCACACTTGCTCTGTCTCTCAAATAAATAAATACCTTTAGAAAACAAACAAGCAAAACAAAATTATGGCACCAATGAGAAGATTAAATAATTAAATAAGAATATTTGATAGTATTAAAAAGTACTGTAAATTTTTCAGTGCATGTGATGTTACAGGACGTCTCTTCTCTTAGAGTCAGCAGTTCTTGGTCATGCCACTTCAAAGAATGAAGAGGCAGACCAGACGAAGAGTGGTGGGCAGCAAGGCAGAGTTCATTGAGAAAAAGTACAAAGCTGCCAGAAAGGGAGGGGACCCAAGAGGGTTGCTGTTTTGCCATTGAAATCTAGCAGATTTTATAAGCTCTTCTGCAAATCTTGAGCATCCTGACTGTGAGGCCCCGGTCGATTGTCTGCTAAGGTGTGCCAATCAAGGCTTTGATCCTGCACCCATCAACCTATCAGGTTATTGTTCATGTGCTGATGGTCTTTTTGACAGACATTTGGAGACTAACTGCCTCAATTTGTGATAGTGAGCAATGTTTTATGGCTAATTAGAGGCTGCTAGACAGGATGCTATTATGGTCTTGACTGAGCTGTAAAAGAGGATGTAGTGTAGTTTTGTCTTAGCTGCCCCAGCTCCCTGCTTTCTTGTTGGAGACCCTGACCTTGACTACCTAATTGTCCAAAGAACTCCTAACAATAATAGCATTATATTAGAACTTGTTTAAGATCCTTATCTTTTAGAGATAAAACTAAAATATTTACAGATGAACTGACAGAATGTCTATGTTCTGCCTCAAACCAACAGAGGAGGAGGAAGTAGGTGGGTGAGACTAAGGCAGGAGTGTCCACAGGTTGATGGATTAGTAAAAGATTATAAGTACACAGGGAGTCATTACACTATTTTCTGTTTATATTTCTGCATGTTTGAGATTCTCCATAATTTCTTAAAAATGTCTAGCACATGCCAAAAAAATTAAACTAAAACCTGAAGATAGTTGTAAATATCTGAAATATTCCATCAGAAAAAATAATTTAAACAATCCACTATTTCAGATCTTATTGTGAATAATGCATTAATTCAGATAAAACCTTTTCTCTTGATATTTTTAAGAAGGGCTTGACTCACCTGTTATGAATTAAATGAGGAAAAATACAAGTTAAGATAATTTCAAACACATACAAATTCCCTACAAGCCTCTCTCCTAAAAAGCAACTATGATTTTTCACCAAAAAATTATAAACAAAACCCTAACAAATAATTTTTATATTTGTTTTTACTATGTTCAATACTCTGTGATCCAGTTTTTACTCTGATATATAATTAGAACATCAATCAAATATTGAGAGAAGGATAAGTTAGTCTGATTTTAATAGAAGTTAAGAAACCTAAGCTCCAAGCATTTTTTTTTTAAAGGTTTCTGGTGAGAAACCTCAACAGCTATGGCCTGAAGTAATTTTTATAAGCCTTATCAGCCATAACCTTGAAAATAAATAAACAAATAAATAAATAAAAGCCACCCAAGTCTTGCAACTTCTTTCAGTTTGTTTTCTCTCCCCAGCAATTACCTGAAAAGAGGGGAAAAGGAAAGTCCCAAGGTTGTACAATCTAAACAATGCCTGGGGGAAACAGACTGTGAATTCTTCTAGCTCGCTTAACCTTTTATATCACAAAATCTCAAATAATTTTAAATTAGGCCAGTGCCAACCTGGAGGCATTAAACACAGAGTGTCTTTTTGCAAACAAAACATCAATTTCAGTCTAGGCATCTTGTAAAATGAGTAGACCTGCTCAGGAATCACTCTCACTTTACACATGAAGAAACTGCAACGTTGAATTAACTGATTTGTCAAATGAGAAGAGGCAAGGAGTAGCTAAACTGAACGCAGATCCCCTGACAATCAGCGCTAATATTTGTCCATTCCCCCCAAGTGTAAACACATGGTCATATGTGCAAATCTTTTGTAACACAAATTACCACTCTGTAACCCGATCAGTATTTTTTTTCTATCATCAAAAACCTTCCATTTATCAAGGTCCACCTTACTATGCAAATGTCTACAGAATAGTCCATGGCAGAAATGTACCATTATTTATTTAGCCAATCCTTTAAAGCTTTATTTATTTGACAGAGAGAAACACTGCTAGAGATGGAACACAAGGAGGTGGGGTGGGAAAGGGAGAAACAGGCTTCCTGCTGAGAGGGATGTGGGGCTCAATGTGGGGCTCAATCCCAGAACAGGACCTGAGCCAAAGGTAGACACTTAACGACTGAGCCACCCAGGTGCCCCGGCCAATCCTTTAAATTGGACATTTAGTTTTTCATCAATCTTTGCCATAATAAACAATGCTATATAATGGATGTCTAAATATTCTTATCTCCATAGATAAATACTTAGAAGTAGAGCAACTGGGGCGCCTGGGTGGCTCAGTTGGTTAAGCGACTGCTTTCGGCTCAGGTCATGATCCTGGAGACCCAGGATCGAGCCCCACATCGGTCGGGCTCCCTGCTCGGCGGGAAGCCTGCTTCTCCCTCTCTCAGTCCTCCTGCTTGTGTTCCCTCTCTGGCTGTGTTTCTCTCTGTCAAATAAATAAATAAAATCTTTAAAAAAAAAAAAAAGAAGAAGAAGAAGTAGAGTAACTGGTGGCCAAAGGGTACGCCCTTTTAAAATATAGATTTTTTTAAAAAATTTTTTTTAAGATTTTATTTATTTATTTGAGAGCGTGAGAGGGGAGGTCAGAGGGAGAAGCAGAGTCCCCGCAGAGCTGGGAGCCAAATGTGGGACTTGATCCCGGGATTCCAAGAGCATGACCTGAGCTGAAGGCAGTGGCTTACCCAACGGAGCCACCCAGGCGCCCCGATTTTTAATTTTTAATTTTTTTAAGCTTTTTTTTTTTTCAATTTAAGAGAGAGAATGAGAGAGATCATGAGATGGGGGAGGGTCGAGGGGACGCCCTGCTCAACAGGGAGCCCGATGTGGGACTGGATCCTGGGACTCTGGGATCATGACCTGGGCTGAAGGCAGTCGCTTAACCAACTGAGCCACTCAGGTGCCTTCAAATGTGGATTTTAACAACAAATTGTTCCTAGGATGGCTAGGGTAACTTAAAGCCCCCACTAATAGTGATTAAGGTCCATTTTACCACCCTGCTCACTACTGCATTAGCTTTCCCTTTAAACTTTACCAACATGATCACTGAAAATAATCTCATTATTTTAGCCTGCATATATTTTATATCAGTAGTAAGGTTACTATCTTTCCCTGAATCTTTTTCCCTCCTAGGAACTGCCTGTCCATGTTTTTCACTAATTTCTCTACTTCACTGTTAATCTTGCTAATATTGATTTATAAAAGCTCTCTGTATATTAAGGCAAGGTTTCTTGCTGACATTTGGGGCTGGATAATTCTTTGTTGCGGGAGACTGTCCTGAGTTTTGCAGAATGTTTATTAGTATCCCTGGCCTCTACCCACTAAATGCCAACAGGGTAGCATTCCGTCCAGACGTGACAACCAAAAATGTCTCCAGGCATTGCCTCTGAAAAGCAAAACAGCCCCCAGCTGAGAACCACAGTGTTAAAAGATTAACTTCCTGTTCCAATTACATACTATAGCCTCTTAAGTAGTAGTACTCCTCACTCTCCATCCAATATGAGTGTTCTTTCTTCAACATTCTTTAAAGATTCTTTATAGACTTGATTACTAATTTTCCAGGCAGCTGTAACAATATTAAATAACTACAATTGCTCCAAAATTCATGAAACTAAAATGAAGTCTAAATCCCTTTCAGTTCCAATCATTAATTTTATTTATACTACCCAGAACTGTACTATTCAATACAGTAGCTACTAGCCACATATAACTATTTAATTTTAAGTTAAATAAAATTTAAAATTCAGTTCCTCACACTACCCACAATTCAAGTGCTCAATAGCACGTGTGGCAGGTGGCTACCATATTGAACAGCATAGATATAAAACATTCCCATCATCTCATAATGTTCCACTATACAAAGCTGCTCTAGAACCCTGCCAAAGTGTGGTCCAAGGACCAGCAGCATTGGCACCATGTAAATGTTTGTTAGAAATATACACTCTTGGACCCCACCGCAGACCTACTAAATCAGGATCTCCATTTTAACAAAATCCTCAGGTGATTTATGCATACTCGGAAGTTTGAGAAGCACTGGGGACACCTGGCTGGCTCAGTCGGTTAGGTATCTGCCTTCAGCTCAGGTTATGATCCCAGGGTCCTGCAATCAAGTCCTGCATCAGGCTCCCTGCTCAGTGGGGAGTCTGCTTCTCCCTCTGCCTGCTGCTCCCCCTGCTTGTGTGTTCTCTCCCTCTCTCTTGATCTGATAAATAAATAAAATATTTTTTAAAAATTTTTTAAAAAACAAGTTTGAGAAGTGTTGTACGGGGAGACTGAAACATCTGAGGCCGGTTATCAAAAGCGCTTTCATTCCACAAATGCTTACTTCTCCAGACTAAACATCCTCAGCTATTCGTCATATGACCTAGTTTCTGAATCTCCACCAATCCAACTCTTCATTGTCCTCTACAATCTTCTTGTCTATAAAGGACAGAAGGTGAGGCTATGCTTCAGGAGAGGTCTAAAAATGAGACTTCACCCTCTTTGAGCTGAATATCAGGTTCCTTTCAATGCTGTCTCAGGGTGCATTAGTTTTGTCCTTATTTAGTAATTTCCCATCAGTTAGATCACACTAGAGGCATGTAATGAACTTATGGCCACCAGGTTCCTTGCCTTCATGGAACTGTAGTGAAGTCACACATTTCATGAACATTACAGATGCTTGTTTAAACTGATGTTCAGAAATGTACAATTATCTGTATTAAATTTAACCTTATTGTCTTCTTTTGGTTTCATCTATCAAGTTCCTAATGTGTCCCAATTCTTTCATCCAACTTTGAAAACTTGACAAGCATGTTTACTTCTTTTTCCGTATGGGAGAAAATCCCTAATAGTGACCTAGAGTCCCACAGAATCTTCTTCCCCCTGCCTGTGTGAATCTACTGAGACTCTTAGGTATATTTCTAGACCAGTCACTAATCCGCCTAACTGAACTGATACTTGAAATCACTTCCTAACTCCAAAGTGTGTTGCTTCAAAAAAAATAATAGAATTCTTCTAGCAAAAGAAAAAAATTACAAAGTTAGATTTATATTGTTTTAAATATTGAAGACCAGCTAATTTTTCCCAAATCCGCTCTCACTACCAATACTTTATAATAAAAGCATAACACTCTCTTTTCTATCCAGTCCTCAAATTAGGTCAACCAAAATGACTGCCTTTTCCTTAACTTGTGTCTGTGATAGGATCAATTCTCCACTGCACAAATGTGGTTTACCCAGAGAATATCTCATTACTCACAACAACGACTCAGTTGTCTTTAAGTCTTACAATGTTCTCCTCCTTAATTTTACAAATATATTCCACATAGATGAATGATGTACCCATGAAGAAAAATATGACACACCTGTGAGATGGCCTCTTATTTTCAAATACATTAAAATTATTTTTATTCTTGCACTAATTTTAGAATTTTTAAAAAAATTTTTAAGATTTTATTTATTTATTTATTTGACAGAGAGAAGCACAGCTGGAGAGGGAACACAAGCAGGGGGAGCGTGAGAGGAAGAAGCAGGCCTCCCACCATGCAGAGACTCCGGGATCATGACCTGAGCTGAAGGCAGTTGCCTAACCAACTGAGCCACCCAGGTGCCCCTATAATTTTAAAATTTTTATAGCCCTGAACTTTTATCTTTTTCTCATTTTGCTATAACTTTTCTGTGTCATCCCTAGAAACTTCCTACTCATGTTGCCCTCACCATGCAATTAATAGAATATAGGAGATTATATATCAAATGATTCTTTTTTTTTTTTAAGGTTTTACTTATTTGACAGGGAGAAACACAGCCAGAGAGGGAACACAAGCAGGGGGAGTGAGAGAGGGAGAAGCAGGCTTCCCGCCGAGCAGGGAGCCTGATGTGGGACTCGATGCCGGGTCTCCGGGATCATGACCTGAGCCGAAGGCAGTCACTTAACCAACTGAGCCACCCAGGCGTCCCATATCAAATGATTCTTAAAAGGGAGATGATTTGGGGGATTCAAAGATTCAAATGTAAGATTTCCTCCTTGAAGGACTAATAATCTAGTGGGAGGGGAAGACTTGGACACCAATAATTATGATATAAAGCAATATACAGAGCCTGCTATATAAGTAATATAATCAATAAGCTATTAAAAAATCAGAGGAGAAACCACTTGATTTCTGGCTGGGATAATTGGAAGGAGGGGTGAACTTCTCTGAGAGAATAGAATTTGTAATTCTATTGGAAAGATGGATAAGGTTTCAAGATGTAGGTGAGGAGATCTAGAGACTAGTCCTGGACAACCCAGCAAAGATGCAGAACAAGGGAGGTACAAATACAAATGCATCTACTTTGGTCAAAATAATGGATAGAAGGTGGGAAACTCTAGCCAAATAATTTCATCTTCGCACATTTCATCATCTCCCAACTCTAGCCTGAAAAGGCTAGAGTTCAAATGGTGGACACATCTGATGATTAGAAAAGAAATCTTGACTGGGCAGTGACCCTGAGCAATATCAATGTCCCTACAATATTGAAGCATGTCTATTATCAGAGCTGACTGAAGGGGAAGTATAAATAACCATTTATTTATAATATATGGCATAAGATACAGCAACTCCCATGTCATTAAATATTCCTCAGTTCCTAAATGTCTGGTTGGCATTTAGAAATATGATAATACAGATTTCCTTTACTGTTGGTTATTTAGGTTAGTTCCAATGTTTTGTTAATACTTAAAACAGAATAATTGTGATGAACATCTTTTTACTTTGTGTGCATATACTTCCTAGAAGAATTATTGGTGCAAAGATAAGATTTTTAAGATTCTCAATACACATTTACCAATTTCATATCACAAAACAGGTGCCTATTCAAACCTCCAACACTGGTACGTATGTGTGTTCATTAAATGCAACATATCCATCTCATCAAAAAAAGAAAAAAAAAAGAAAAAAAAATGTGGGCTTCCAAATACTCTACCTCCTTCCTCAATGGTATGAGGAGTCAAACCATAGAGAAAGGGTCTACTGCCCCAGGGAGGTGCAAAAAGGAGCCAAGGTACAGTTAATTTTGCTCTCTCCATATGACTATGAGTTCTCAATGGACACCCCAGGACCTCACACCTATGCTGACTTCATGATATAGAGCCTCACAGGGTCCCAGGCTTAGAAAGGCCCCATGTTTAGTTTAATGTCTGTTGTCCAATAATTTTTTAACAAGTCCCTGCATTTTCATTTTGCAGAGACCCCAAGATTAGCCAGTCTTGTTCATACCCCACAGTGCCTAGGAGGGTGTGTTGCACATAGAGACATTCAAAATTTCCCCCAATTAGCACAATATTATTGTATTTATAGGAAAAGGGAAGGAGAAAAATCAAACTAAACCCACATTAATTGCATCTTTAAAGTATGCATTTTTCAAAAAAGTCATTTCCAAATTACCTTTTAATTTCATAAGTTATGCAGTTCAAGGGAACAATTAAATTAAACCAAAGCCACAAAAATTCAGAAGAGTCATGAAAAGAAAAAAGTAAACAAAGTTTTAAAATCCTAGAAAGACAATAATTCAGAAAAACATTAAATTCAAAGTCAATGAGACTTTGGCATTTGCTATGACTATATCATCTTCCCAGTAGGTTCTTGAACTAAATAAATGTGATTTCTGCTTGGAAATTTTCCTGGAGGCCATCTGGAAAATTAAGACAGACAGGATAAGTGTCTTTTTATTATTCTGAGCCACATAAAACAATTGGTCTCAGGAGCCGATAAAAATTATTCCTAAGGAACCCAGACCACTAATCTTGCTACCCTCAACAACTTTCCCCAACCCCCAAATTTAATAGGCCATTAGTATCCCTAGTGTGAACACTGCCCTCTTCCCATGTTTTATTTAAAGCTTAGATGATCAAAAAGTATTTGAATTCTGCAGATGGGTTCACCAAAGGGAGGCCTCAGACTTCATAAGGCCAGAAGCATTTTCAAGTTTAAGTTCAAGTCCATATCCTTCTCCCCTCCTTACTCCTATCCCAGCTCCCATCCTGACATTCTCAAGACCGTGTTCTTAAATCTGGTCTTGGATCAAATGCTTCTGAACGACATTCTTTTTTTTTAACATATAAGGTATTATTTGTTTTAGGAGTACAGGTCTGTGATTTATCAGTCTTACACAATTCACAGCACTCACCATAGCACATAACCTCCCCAGTGTCCATTATCCAGCCACCCCATTCCTCCCACCCTCTCCCCTCTGAACTACATTCTTAAGAATGCTGATTTCTGAGCCCTGTGCCTGACCTTCTGAATCAATATATCTGAGAACAGAATGAAGACACTGACTGATTGTTTTGAACAACACTGGGTGAGTCTATGCACAAACCACAGCTTCTCCCTTCATTGTGCACATACATCACCTGGGGGTCTTGTTAAAATGTACATTCTGTCTGATTCACCCTGAGTCTGTATTTCTAACAAACCAAGAGCAACAGTTCCCACCCCAGTTACACATTAGAGTTTATAGCTCAATACTGATTCCCAATTGAGTCAGAATCCCTATAATGGAGCTCAGGCAACACCCTGGAATGAAACTCGGGGTAGATACACCCTGAGCCTCAGTTTCCCTCTCTACAAAATGAGAATAATACCCACATGCGATATCATACATCACTTGTCATCTCCCAAACTCCCTGCTCTCCCATCATGCTGTCCTTCACTTTGGAGCCTTTGCAGACATGATTCCACCACTGCCAGCTACCCCCTCATTGCTGGCCTCGTTAAACTCTACTCTCTGTCTTCACACTGAAGCTCAAATGTCACCTCTGCTGGGAAGACTTTCTAACCAGCCCCCAGTGCAAATCCAAATGAGGTTCCTGCATTTATACTATTCATAGCACCCTGAACATCCTTCAGAGCATCATATATTTTATAATGTTGCATTTTTGTTCAAGTAAAGGAATAATGTCCACCTCACCCCACTAGTCTTGGTGGATAACAGATCCCTGTAATCTCCGCAGCTTCCCAGACTCTGCTCTCAGCATTTTATAAGATTCAAATAATTTCATCTTCGCACAATCTTACAAGATGGATGCCATTACTATCCGTTTTATGGATGAGAAACTGAAACAGGGAGACTGAGTTATTGCCCAAGGAGGACCCTAGTGGAGGAAACAAGATTTGAACCCAAGGAACTAGGGTTAAGAAAGGGAAAAAGTCACAATGAGGGACTACAGAGGTTCCCTGGAGACTCTTCCTTTTCTTTTCTTTCATGCTTCCTTCCCTTCCTTCTACCTTCCTTTTCTCTCTCTTCCCTCTCTGCCTCTCTCTTTCACAAGGGCGCGCACACTTTATAATGGTCAGAGTGCAGGGGCAGACACAGTTCATTTATTCTATTTGCATGGTAGATACCTTACTTCATCCTCATTCTTTGAAAACAAATGTACTGAGAAGTCCCAGCTCCGATGGAGGCATTCTAGAAATATGTGAGTAACAGACTCGATGTACCTATCACCAGCCAGGTAACAGGGGAACAAGCAAACAAGGAAACTGGTTAAAGGCATGGTGGAACTAAATAGGGTGGTGAGGTAGGGTCGGCAGGCTCCTTCACACACCCTCAGGAGAGCGGGCCTCTCTGAGGAGGTGCGGTCCAGCTGGAACCTGGAGGGGACAGAAGCCAGCTCTTCCCGCGGGAGGAGTGGGCAAGGTGGGAGAAGCAATGCAGGCAGAGGCCCAAAGCACCCCTCTACGGCCATGCCTGAGAAGCGAGGGCTGTGGGTGTGAAGGTCGCTGAGGGACGGAAGGGACGGGAACAGGATAAAGCGCGCGGACCGGCCAGGCCACAGCCCATCTCCAGATTCACGAACTCTTCCACCATGTGATCACCAATCTAGTCACCAAAATCTTTATCAGCGGGTTCACATACCCTTCACAGTGCTCTTGTCCCTGTCCGCTGAGAGCAGGCGCGCCGAGCTTGCGGCCTTTGCCGCCAGGACCCACCCGCTTTCGCTCATTGGGCCAGAGGCTGGCATGTGACCCGAGCATAGCCAATCCATGGCCAGCCCTCAACCCGAGACGGCGCCTTGTGCAAGCCTTCGGCTCCCCCAGGGGGCGTAGCATTTAGAGGAGCCCATCAGATTCCGCCAGGAACTTGACCCCAACAGTGAAAAGAACTGGCTACAAGTGAGGAGAAACGTGTGCGGGAAGAGAAAAGTAATTGTGGACAAGGTGGGTTAATAAGAGAACTCGAGTAAATATTTAAAACCCTTATTCTTCTGCCTCTAGTGTGGCCGTGTATTCTCAACTCCAAGTCCCAGCTAGACCTTGGTTCTTATCATCAGATTTCCGGAAGAAGCTAGCCTTCTTAATACCACTTTAACAATATCACTTATTAAACCCTTTGTGCTTTGTGTTAGGGGCTTTCCATGGGATCTCACATAGTCTTCGCTAGCAAGAATCACCCGAAGTCCTAATAAAGCTGTAACGGGCAGACCTGGGATACCAAAAGTCTGTACTATTAACCACTTGATTAACTGGTATTTGTTTTTCTTAAAACAGAGCCTCATTTACTAGAGTTGGTCTGAGTGAGGCTCTGTTCCCTACAGATGGAACAGAATAGCTTTTTCAAGTGTCCAAGTATCTATCAGTGCCTGTAATTAGAGTGATTTTTTTAAAAATCATGTGGAAAGCTGTATCTAAAATGTCCAATTTCAGGGTAAAGATAGAGCAAACTAATTTTAATTTATGTCTATGTGATATAGAAAATAAATTTAGTAAATAAACTTTGATAAAAGATTTAAAGACAGATAATAAAGCACGCACGCATTAAATGTACATGTAATGTGATACATAAATATCAAGCTGTATGAATAAATTAACAAAATTACTCCATAGACAGCTCTTCCCATGATTCTTTATTCCTATAGTAACAATGACTAATGTTTACTGGATACTTACCATGTGCCAAGTTTCATGCTAAGCACTCTGTGTACATTATCTCATTTAAACCTCACTATTAAAAAAAAAAAATTAAGATTTTTATTTATTTGACAAAGAGAAACACATCCAGAGAGGGAACACAAGCAGGGGGAGTGAGAGAGGGAGAAGCAGGCTTCCCGCCGAGCAGGGAGCCCGATGTGGGACTCGATCCTGGTCTCCAGGATCATGACCTGAGCCAAAGGCAGTCGCTTAACCAACTGAGCCACCCAGGCGCCCTAAACCTCACTATTTTAGTAAAATAGTAAAATAACCCCAGTTTACAGATGTGAAAATTTTAGAAACTCAAAGAGAGACCAAGTGGACAATTTTGATTTTAGAGGCAAAATTTAAATGCAGGTATATCTGTCTCTAGAAGACTTGTCCTTGACTACTTCAAGCAGTTCGCAGACCTCAATCAGAGAGCATTATCATATACTGTGTTGTGATGGTTTATCTGAAGATCTGTCCTCCACTACAAATCCACCTTTGGAGAGTTTATGGACTCTCCTAATCACCTCTATCTCCTCCTTGCTTAAAATAGAATAGGAATATAATATTAATACAAAGCAATTAGCTCATCTATTTTTAAAACAAAACTCAGTCCAATAATCACTCCTGCTGACTCTAGGCTACTGGGTGAATTCTGCAAGGCACTAAATTCTCACAGAAAATAAAATCAGGATCCAGAAAACTAAACTTCATTTTAGATAGAAAAACTGAACTGCAGTCATTCTCCACACAGGAGACTGCTAAGTTCTTCAGCTTCTTATTAACAGACTGATTTGTGACAACTCTGTGCTACTCAGAGATGAGGGAAAAAACTGAGCATCTCTGAAAATGTCTCATAAAAATTATCTGTAAATAACGAGAAAGATGTTAAAATATTAACGCCTCCTCTATGAGCAGATCAAAATGCTCCCTCAGCCACCTTCCATCTGTTTGCCCGCCTCTTCCAACGTGAGCACAGCCACGCTCCATTTTCGGCTTATTTGATGTCTAAAAAGATTAAGCCAAAAATTGTTTCAGCATGCTGGAAAGTATAATCCTCACATTTCAGACACATTTGGACATCCTAATTTAAAAATGGTGGAAAAATAGCATACTTGTGGGTTGCTCCTTGTCATATTTTAAATGCATCCTTGTAAAATTTATTTCTGTATTAAAATCATGGGCATAAACTTAACTTCTAAATGGAGGTAACAACAGCAATGACAATAATAATAGCAGCTAACACTAACATAACATTGTTCTAAAATTTTATGGTCATTCACTTAATAATCCTATAATGTTCCTATTACTAGCTCCATTTTACAGAGTAGAAATCTGAAGCCCAGAGGCATTCAGTGACTTGTTCATGGTCACAGGGCTGATGGTACCAGAACCACAGCTTGAAACCAGGGGTCTTGACTCCACATACTACGTTCTTACCCACTGTATCAATCTACCCAGGAGGCGTTAGCCACTACCTAGCTTTAATCCTTTCTTTTCCAATATCGTTTGTCTTTGTTATACTGCAGCAAATAAAAAGCTGGATCATGACTATAGTGGGTTGAATAGTGGTCTCAAAAAAGATATGTCTAAGTCCTTATCTGCCAAATCTGTGATTGTGACCTTATTTGGAAAAGGAGTCTTTGCAGATATAATTAAAGTTAGAGATCTTGCGATGAGATCTTCCCAGATTTAGGGCAAGCTCTAAATCTAAAGACAAGTGTCCTCATAAGAGAAGACAGACAGAGATTGGAGACACAGAGACACAGAAGAAAAAGTGGTGTGAAGTCAGAGGCAAAGACTGGAGTGATGTGTCTACAAGCCAAGGAATGCCAAGAGGTACTGGCAACCAACAGAAGCTAAGAGAAAGGCATGGAATGTATTCTTCTTCCAAAGCCTCCAGAGGGAACTAACCCTGCATACACCTTGATTTTGGACTTCTGGTTCCCACAGTTGTGAGAGTATAAATTTCTGCTGTGAAATTTAGCCATCAAGTCAGTGGTCATGTATTATAGCAGCCCCAGGAAGCTAATACCGTGAGTCTTGGGCCCAAAAACTCTGAACAGAAATCACATCCTCCCTTTATAGATCAGGGAAACCGAGGTTCAGAATGAAGACTTCATTAGCATGCTGTCAATCACACAACAGGTTTGTGGCAGAGCCAAGCCAGCCTCTAAGCTACAGGTTGGTCTCCGAATTCCTGGGCCAGCTCTCCTCTCTCTTCTTAAACCACCTCTTTGAGGGACAGAATTATATATGCACTTTAGAACCTGACCACCTATGTTGGTGTTCCTTGTTCTGCCATTTGCTAGCTGTGTACCTCTGTTTTCTCATCTGCAGAATGAGAACAGAAATTGACAGCTACCTCACTGTATTATTTTGGGGAAGAAGTGAGTCAATATATATGAATGGTATGCAATAGCTCTCAATAAATGTTATTACTCTTATTTTATTCCAATATCTATTTAGCTATTAGTAAATAGCTAAATAAAGGGCAAATTATAAAATCAAGAATATGGGAGGGCCTAGGGAAAAAAATAACCTTATAGACACATTAGCATAATATAGCATAATTATCATTATGTATGGAAATTTGTGACAAAGCTTATTTCCCAATTTCTTAGGAAGATGTTAGACATCATTCTTGACTTAGACCTCTATGACAGTCTTCACTGCCTCACTCCCAGTATGATTGACCAGTGAGCAGGACACTGACTGGAATGCGTGTGCTAGCAAAAGGAACAAAGCCATGCCCCACAACCTCTGTCCCACTTGTGCATCCCCAAAAGAGCAAGTGGCTCCCCGCCTCCCATCTGCTTCCTGCTCTCCCATAGTGGCCACTCCTGAAAACACTGATTTCTTAGGCAGTTCTGCCATCCACCCAACTTTCTAGCTATGGGAACCAGTAAAGCAGGTAGGGCCTTTCCTTGTCTGGAAGAACAGGGCCCTTCCCACTTTCCTTTACCCTTTCACTTCTGAGTATCCATGTGGTAAGCATGGCAGAACCTCCTCCTCTTGCTAACCTTGATTTCCCCCTGAGCATGTGGCTGCATGGAGTTCACATGCAGCAGGCATGGCCATCTGGAGTTCTGATGGGGAGGGAATGGCAAGCTCTCTCACCTAGTCAAAAAATCCCTGCATGGAGGGATACTGAGCCCATTCTCAGGCATCAATAAAGCCATACTATGTTTCTCTTTGACTTCTGGTCTTGAGGTGTATATTCCTTTTTGGTCAGACCTTGGATAGGGGCAGAAAGAACAGTTAGCATTCAGACACCAAAACCCCACCCAAACGCCTAACAACCTCATATTATCTTCTGATGGAAGTGTACAATAAGCTCAATTTTTTCAAAGAATAATGTTCATTATAAAGTGTCCTCCAATGTATTGAACTTCCTGTTAGTCATTTGGATGATAATGCACACTTGAAGAATACCAAGAAAATGAAACACTTGGGGAAATTAAAGCCATTTCTCCCCCAAATCAAAAAACCATCAGTTTTTTTGTAATGGTTATCCTTCTCTAATTATAGCACTGGATCTGCATGCGTGCACGCGTGTGCGCACGCACACACACACACACACACACACACACTACATTCCATGTCATATCTATCCCTATATAAAATCCAAGCCAGCTGCTGGAATTAAGCTAAATACTATTGGAATCAACAGTGTCCTTAGGAAACATAGGGCTGGGATGCTGATTTCATCACAATTCTATCGCCTGTACTTTTTCCAGGAAGTTCAAGAACCATGAGCAGCTGTAGAAATCCAAGTCATCAGAAAAGCAAACAAAGGCAGCGCCTCTCCTGCAAAGCAAATTCCCTAAAAGGGCCTGAGCATCTGCCTTCTTAGCATAAAGGGCAAGCCCTTAATCTATGGTGAATTTTTAATATTTCTCTCTTCCTTTTGGTTCCAATCATTTGGGAAACATGATCCCTTTTACTCTAGGCCAGGCGGCAAACTTCCACAATGACCCATAATCATGGCAACTGCATTTGACTTTCAAGAATTAACCAATGCCTGACATACCTTACCCATTTCTCCTTTCCCAAATATCAAAAGGAGGTCGTTTCCCATTTCCAAGCCCAGGTGGGCTGCTGATAGACTCCTACAGACCAGGAGAAGTACAGTGACGCTGCCACCCCTCTCATAGTAGGGTCAGGATTTCATCCAAGTCTCTGAGACCCAAAGATGCTCATATATTATTAATATCTTGAATTTGAAAATGTTCTCCATTTCAACTTCAAACTAAGAATGTATACCTGTCAACTAAGGGGTGGATAGACTAGAGCAACGTGGAGAGACAACATCCCAGCAAAGGCAAGCAGTAACTATTTAGTTCCAGCTCACTCAGTTCAGGGCTACCAGATGTGCCCAGCATTGAAAAAATTCGGAAATCCAGGTTTTACATGAAGTCTCCCAGTTTTACAATGCTGGCAACTAGTTCCCAAGGTCACATAGCCAAATTAAGGCAGAATGAGGATTAGATCCAGGCCTCCTGAATTCACAAAGCTCAAGAAGTCTTGGCTCAGTATATACTTGTATATTTTACTCAATAGCTATTTATTAAACAATTGCTATATTCAGGGATATTATTTTAATAAGTAGATGGATGGATGGAAGGACAGCCAGATATTTATTAAGGAACTAAAGAAAAAAGCAAAAGAAGAAAGAAAGAAGGAAGAAAGAAGAAGGAAGGCAGAAGGAGGAGGAGGAGAAGAAGAAGAAGAAGATGATAGAGGAGGAGAAAGCAAAACATAATTCCCAAGTTTCCCTGCTTCTCCCTCTATCCCTCACCCTGCTCATGCTCTAATAAATAAATGAAATATTTTTTAAAAACTGAAATATATGGGGCGCCTGGGTGGCTCAGTTGGTTAAGCAGCTGCCTTCGGCTCAGGTCATGATCCTGGAGACCCAGGATCGAGTCCCACATCGGGCTCTCTGCTCGGCGGGAAGCCTGCTTCTCCCTCTCTCACTCCCCCTGCTTGTGTTCCCTCTCTGGCTGTGTTTCTCTCTGTCAAATAAATAAAATCTTTAAAAAAAAAAACCTGAAATATAACATCTAATTCATAACTATCATTTTCCTTTCTACAATAATTTTATTTGCAATTGATGTTGAATAAGGAATAGATCTCATAGCTTGAAATCTAAGAGTAAGGCAAACACAGAAATTCTGTTTAAGCCAGAACATTCTCCACTAAGAAAACCATGACTGAGGAAGCACTGTAGCTTTAATCCACAGGTAAAACCTCTTCTTGGATTATTTAAGAAAAACCTCTATACTCCTCTGCACTCTTGGGAGCACAGAGTATATTTCTGCAGTGTTTCTATCAGGATGGTAATTAGTATAGCTGAGAAATGCCATCAACAGCAAAAGTAAAATTAGCCTTTACTTGTAAAATGTCTCCTGGGACATACTGGTGGCTCCTGTCTCCACCAAGCAGAGTATTGGGCTTGCTGTGTCATCCCACAGCAAGGAAAATGCACCATCAGCAGCACCTGAATAAAACCACCAACACTTCATACTGACCACCAACACGTCTTCCTTGGCCTATTTCTTTTTCTTTTTTTTAGTGATTCATCCCTTTAGTGAGAGAGAAAGAAAGAGAGAGAGAGAGAGAGAGAGAGAGAGAGAGAGAGAGAGAACACATACAGGAGAGAGGGACACAGGGAAAGAGAGAAAATCTCAAGCAGACTCCTCACTGAGCATGGAGCCCAAGGTGGGGTTCAATCTCACAATCTTGAGATCACGAAGTGAGCCAAAACCAAGATTTGGATGCTTAAACTACTGCACCGCCTAGGCACCCCTTCCTTTGCCAATTTCAATCACACCTGCCTTGTCCCAGCCACATGCTCCCATCAAATTGCACACATGACTCTTTCTCAAGGGGACACTCCTAATATCCCTGAAAATTTAGCTTAGACCTGTGGCATGTGTTAGCCAACATGAGCCTTTAAGACCATTTTTCAATACAGTGATGCAACAGGGAAAATTGGGACTCAGGAAAAGGCGGTGATTTGGCCGACATCACATCTTGTTTGGCATCAAAGATAAATCTAAGTTAATTCCTAGTCTGGAGCATTCTCTTCCCACTAAACCAAGCAATCTCTTTAGGTTTAGTCTTTTACTCCACCTCTACTGTCTCTTTACCTGGACCTTTCCTGACCACCTCTTTCCTAAGTTTGAGGAAACTTCACAGCCCATCCATTGCTGAACTTGTCTTATCCATCCCCTTTCAGACTCTGTTTCACCAATAAGCCTTTCTCTACTGGCCCATTCCCTGCATGGTTAAAAATATAGTCGAATGTGTCACATACTGATAAGAGGCGATTCCCCAAATTCTGCATTTCCTCCAGTTACCATTTTGAAAGTCAAGCTACCTGCAGAAAGAATATAAAAATCAACACTACCACTTCTAACCCACTGCAGCCCATCATCTCTATAATATTCTAGCAGAGGCCACAAGACAGACAATTCCACCAAACCCTCATCCCTGCTTAGCATCACCACTTGGATGAATGAGGCTTTAAAACAAAACATAGGGTATGCCTGGGTAGCTCAGTCATTAAGTATCTACCTTCGACTCAGGTCATGGTCCCAGGACCACTGGGATTGAGCCCCACATAGTGCTCCCTGCTCAGTGGGGAACCTGCTTCTCCCTCTCCCACTGCTCCTATTTGTATTCCCTCTCTCACTGTGTCTCTCTCTGTCAAATAAATAAAATATTTTTATAAATAAATAAATAAACAAACAAACAAACAAAAATCAAACAAAACATGATCAAAGAACAAACTCCTGATCTCCCTGCATACTAAGCCTGTTTGTCCTCAGTCTTCTCCAGGGGCTCAAGCCCAAAGCTTGACTCCTTTTGCTTCCCCCACTAGAATGGAAGCTCCATACAGGCAGGAATGTTTTGTCTATTATTATACACTCAGCACCTAGCCTAGCACATGATAGAAGTTCCATATTTGTTGACTTAATCCATTTCAGCTATTCAATCATCTTGCTTGACCCTCTTGGGAGACACCAGTGACACCTCTAGTGGAAAATAGGTCAACACATCTAAGGCCAACAGAGATTTGGGTTAGAGAACTTTGTCTGAGAGACCATGCCTTTGGTATAAACTGTTAAAAGTGCCATTGTAAGAGTTTTCGTTGGCCAGAGATTATGCAGCAGATGGATTCAGTAGACAAAGATTAGCAAAACAGGCCAAAGTTCATTTTTGAATTACACAAAGTACATTTTTGTAAAAAAAATGAATCAACCAAACACCTCCCATGAGTCCTCAGCTTTCGAGCTGGTTGGATTAATGTGCAGAGTTATCGAGACCTGGAAGCCATGTGACCTTTTTTGGTCAACTTGAGAGCCCGCCTTCCCTGAGGGTTCAGACAACAGCTTTTACTGGGAAGTCATCCTCATCTTTCTTTCTCTATTATTCCCTATAGTGATACAAAAATTTACAGTTTCCATCTCATGCTGCAGAAAATATTCCAATTTGGCCTACCAGAAAAATGTAATATGATTCTTAAAAAAAAAAAAAAAAACCATACAAAAAGTCTGGCTATGGCCCAAAACTTTCCAGGGCAGCCATCTGCAAAACAACATGAACTGGCTTGGATTCAGCTAAAGGGGTCAATACCTTGGTCAAGAAAATGCTCCTAGCCACCCCTAGGAACAGGACAACAACAAAACTGTACCCAATATTGTGATATGGTATTTCCTTGGCATATAACAATACTAACCATCCAACAATGATAATTTGGAGACTGCATCTCTCTCTCTCTCTCTCTCTCTCTCTCTCTCTCTCTCTCACACACACACACACACACACACACACACACACAGAGCACACACATATTAATAACAGAAAAGAGATGTCAAAGAACTAAGCCAAAGAAAATTACACTCTTTTCAACCCAAAGGACCCATAGCTTCTGCTGGGTATAATCACCTTTCCCTTTTGACCTTCCACATATTATAGTGGAACTCTTAAAGTCATCTTTCTGTTGTACTATGGCAGTCCCAGAGGATTTCACAGAGCCAGGAACATATAGGAACAATCATAGAAACAAAATTCAATTTGTCCCAACATATGCTTCTATACCTGTTATGTACCAGAGTAACATCTCTTTTTTTTTTTTTAAGATTTTATTTATTTATTTGACAGAGAGAAACACAGCTAGAGAGGGAGCACAGCAGAGGGACTGAAAGAGGGAGGAGCAGGTTTCCCACCGAGCAGGGAGCCCGATGTGGGACTCGATCCTGGGACTCCAGGATCATGACCTGAGCCGAAAGCAGTCGCTCAACCAACTGAGCCACCCAGGCGCCCCCACAGTAACATCTCTTAAATGTCAAAAAGAAAAAGTAAAAAAAGTGATCTCCAAGGGACAAATTCTCTTTCTCCTCTTTAGGTAAAAGTGCAATACTTGGGCCACTACTCTGCCCTACCTCCATATCTAGGCTTTATGAATAAATCTCTAGTCATCTAGTTTCTCTTGGCCATTCCCTCCATTGAGAACTTGGACCCCCTACAACCAACCCCTGCTCCCACCTACCATTCTGAATAATTGTCCATCCTCAGGGACTATCTGTAATGTCACCTTCTCTATATAAAGTCATCCTTCATCTTCCTTCTCTGGACTCCTAAATCAACTTAATTATATCTTTTAACGGCTGGAACAAATTTCTTCCCTTTTTTTATGGGTCTTTTTTCACAAGTTTTTATGAGTATAGCATTTTCTCTGCTAGACTAGATTCTCATGGCAGGAAGTGGGACTTCCTCATTTTTGTAACTATAAAGCTTCTAAACAGAGAGCCCTAAATATTCATGGCTCTTTCAGTCAAGATGCACTGGGCTATTAGTAACAAAGCCTGAACTCAAATTGGCTTATACACATTGCAGGAAAATCAGAGATGGGGCAATGTTCAGGTATGGCTCTGATTCCATTTCTCTGCCATTCTTTTAGCACTCTACTTTCCCCATGTGATGTCTTTGTCCTCAGAGTGGTTTCCCTCATGGTTACCATCATCATCTATTATTTGGATATTTGGATACTTTTTACATGAACGCCCTCATTTAATCCAATTAAACAAGTCCTATTAAACTTACCCCCACTAGCAGTAAATTTACCCCTAAACGAGGTACTATTGTTACACTTATTTCACAAGTACAGAAACAGTTTTGGAAAGATAAAGTTGCCTAAAGTCCCACAGTTGGAAATGGAACCCAAGCAATCCACCTCCAGGGCTGGTGCTCTCAACCACTGTCAAAGAGAGTCAAGCAAGACCCAAGAAGGCAGGCCCCATGAAGGCCACATGACCAGTCTGCTCACAGAAACTCTAAACAGGCAGTATATCAAATACAAAGGGTAAAACTGGGGCTGCCAGATTATGATAAGCATCATTTAGGGATGTCACCCCATATCCTACAGTAAGGGCAGGAAACACCTAATAGGTATGGTACTAAGACTGGTACCAAGTTGAGACTTTCTCACTGAAGTTCATCAGAAGTACTAGATGAGATTTGGAAAGACAATGACTTTCTCATTGTAAAGCCCAGTGGCTTGGGCCTCCAAGTTATGTAATGCAGAGTCCACACCTGTCCTAAGATCACCTTGTGTACACACGGCTGGCCATTCCATACTACAATCAGGGTTGACTGACTGGAGATCAAATTTGGAGTTAGTCTAGCTAGGCTCAACTCCAGCTCTGCCACTTACTAACTATAACCTTGGACAGGTGATAGCTCTTCCAGGCTTGCCTTACTCACAAACAAAAGTGATTGTTTTAAACAATTGTAGTTATTTATTTGTCAGAAAGACAGAAAGAGAGAGCACAAGCAGGGGAAGAAAAAGGCAGATGGAGAAGCAGGCTTCTGCTGAGCAAGGAGCCCAACGCAGAAGTCAGTCCCAGGACCCCAGGATCATGACCTGAGCTGAAGGCAGACGCTTAACCAACTGAAACACCCAGGCATCCCAAAATAGTGATATCATTAACAGTACCTACTTTGCAGGGTCATCATGAGGATTAAATGAGATACCATATGTGAGCCCATCAGCACGGTGTTTGAAATATCATTATTTCATTTAGGGTATACGTAGGAAGTGCTTTACGAGCTATACTGATCATTTTTATTCTTATCAAGGGAACATATTGTAGTCAGGTGGGTGTGCTAGATGGGAAAGTGATTCACAGGCTCACATGCTTGCCTGAGAAAGGCAGGAGCCCAGACTTCCTCCAACTTCCCCTCCCCAACCCCTTCCAGAAGCCCTACAATATCTGGGTGTTGGAAAGATGCTGTGCCCACTCTCCTGGACTCTGGCTAGGCTTCTACAGAAGAGAGAAAGCTCACATCCTCACATCAAGGGCTCTTCTCAGAAACAGAATTGAACAAGAAGCTTCCTTCCCTAGCCCAAATTTCATCCTCAAGTAAAGTTCCAAGGTAGAGTAAACTTTCAAAGGTACAAGGTTCCTTAGTTATGTTCTACATAGAAAAAAAAAATGGGCCTCTAATGATTTTCACAAGACACTAAGAGTGTCTTACATTTAGTCTTCTTCAGCCCTTAGTCTGTTACTGGGAATACAGTAGGACCCAATTACCCTTACTTGGTAACTTCCAAAACGCTTTCCTTGCACTATCACAAATGCCTACAGCATAATTTAGTTTGCAGTGTTTAATTTTACTTGTAGTCACAAAAAAAAAAAAAAAAGTCAAATAGAATTATCTGCAGTGAACTGGGAATTTTGGCACTCCAAGGCAAATATAATGAACTAAAAGTTCTTAATGAAAATGTGTAAACATATACTTCAGTATGACACCCAACACCATGCAAACTCTTCAGGCGTAACTTATTCCCGAGTGTGGATTAAAATCTATTACCGCTAAGATATTATACTTGAGTATGTTTAGTGAATGTAATGGTTTCCATCCATCAGTTTCCACCCTACCAATGTACATACCCTTTAACTATCAACAAAATCCTGGCACATGTCCCCTACTTCTCAGCAAAAATTGAAGAGAAGCAAGCTGAAGACATGTCTCACATTACCAAAAGCTCACATTCATTTCATTAACTACCAGGAACTACTTACTCCTAATACATGTGCAATATGTAATATTAAATGGCATTATCTAGTCAGAGATTTTACCTAAATATCCTCAGATGCCCTTGGAGTTAGAATGGGGATAAGGAAGTGAAATGCTATGCACAATTCAGGTTATGCACATTTTTCTAGAGAAGATATATGTTTTCATTGGCTTCTAAAAGAGTACATGGCTCCCCAAAGTTAAAAAAAATCACAAACAGAAGTTTTAAAAATTTGAGAAAGCAAACTTTATTATTTGCTACAATTCTAAATTTGAGCAATTTCTAAATTTGGTTATCATGTGCACTGTCCAAATCTCCATCTCATATATTTACTTATTTCTCTAGTTCTAAAATTCCTTGGGAACTTTTATATTATTTTACATGGATATTTCAGACAGCTCACCCAAGGGACGAATCAGTGAATTTTAATTTTTTTCAATTCCTTTTTAGATAATATATGCTCAGGAGACAATACTTTTTAGAACTCAAGCTAACTGTTATAACTTAAAATAGAAGATGCCAGATTATAACACGCCTAGTTCTAAAAGTTTATAACTGGCATCATAGTCTCATCCACTTTGGAGACCCAATTCTCCAATAAGACTAAACGAGTTTATAAAAAGTGGATAATTCTTTAAAGTTCCATAGAGGATGCAATCTGACATTATATAAAGAAACCACATGGGTCCATTAAGTTAAGACAGCATGAATTGATCCTGTTGTCAGTTAATACCACTTCTAGAATTTCTCCAGTGGGCATCATCAGAGGTAGGGATTGAAAACGTGGCTATAAAGGTCAGGAGATCCCAAAAGGCTACTGATGTTGCTCTTGAAACAGCTGTCTACAGACAGAGGTGAATAGTAGTTCCCTTTCTTTGCTTGCGGGCTTCTTAAAAACTGAAATAAGGTAAGCTCCCATTTCTGTGTTGCACAAAGATATTTCCCAGCAAGGGCTGTCCTTTCCTCCTTATCACCTTATCCGCATGTTTCCTCTTTAGAGAATCTACCTATCATACCTGTTTCTCAGAAAGAGTCTTTCCATAGTTCCGCAGAGACTCTGGTTCTCATGACTCCCTTGGGCACAGCTGATTGGACCTAGCAAAAACTCTGATTTTTAGTGCTCTGAATTTGAAATTAAAACCAAGAAACCCTAGGCAGTCTCAATTAAGCACCTGAATGGAGAAGATGCTTTCCTTGAGTGGCCACTTTTTCATAAGCAGCATATAAAAACAAGTATCAAGAAAGAAAGTAAGAGAGACAGGGGGTAAAAAATAATGAGCAACTGACTTTGTCCTTTTATTCCTGATTATTTTCCAACTATCTTTATTCCAACCCCCAGGACACCTGGCTGTCCTATATACACTTAGGGTCTGAAAAGAATTCTTGCATGTTCCTAATAAATCCCTTTCTATTCCCCTTGAACATGTTTGAATGGGCCTCTGCTACTTCTAACTACAGTTTCCCTTTAATAAGTGGTGACTGACTCAATTAGTAAAAAAAAAAAAAAAAAAAAAAATGAGTTGGATTCTCAAAGAAGACAAAGAAGACGTTTCATGGGGGAAAGTTGCTGGGAGAAGTGGAAACCAGGAATGCTGGGACCCAAGAGGGGAAGATCAGAAACCACCCGAAAAGGGTGCTGAGAGCTCCAGTTGAGGGGACTCCAGCCAAGAAGCTGTCCATGTAACTTGAAATTGCTGTAGTTAGAGGTAAGTTCAGGAAGAATTCTACATGATTAATGAGATCATCCTCACTGAAATACGGTAATCCATAATAAAGAGCTTCCCATTCCTGAAGCCCTGCCTTTATGGATCCAGTGAATCTGTCAACATAATAGCCACCTGAGCAGATCTGCCAGAACTTTAATGAGCATTCTAAGAGATAATCTCTCCCATTCTTCTGCCACCTGCAGTTTTAATTTTCCAGCCAGTCCCTGGAGTTGCTTCCTCCCTTCCTCCTGGGTGGGTTTCCATGATAGGAGTTTTCCTCTGGCATTTGCCTCTGCACATGTAATTGACAAGAATGCATTTGCTCTTTCCTGCTTGCCCTCTCTCCTCTGTTGCTCATGACAACATGCTTCTTCCTTGTTCTGGATTTCTGTTCTTCCTGTATAACTTCTTGACAGAATCCTTAAGATACTGTCAAGCAGCATTCCTCCTTCTACTCTATATTAGGGTTTCCATTTCCACACCAAATTCCCTGGTTTTCAAGAAAATCTGTTGTTTTTCCCTTGAAGACAAAAGAAGCATACCTCAGATTCAAATTCTAGCTCTACCTAAGGGTGAGACCTCTGGCGGGCCATTTAATCTGTTTGTTCTTCATCTATAAAATGGGGATGCCACATGTTTTGAAGGGCTGTTGAGCTCACACATGGAAAGCAACTAGTAAATTCCTGGTACATGGCAGGAGCTCAAAATGCTTATTTTCTCTCCCTTTCCATTTTTTTTTATAAAGATTTTATTTATTTGACAGAAAGAAACACAGCTAGAGAGGGAATACAAGCAAGGGGAGTGAGAGAGGGAGAAGCAGGCCTCCCGCAGAGCAGGAAGCCTGTTGCAGGATTCAATCCAGGGACTCCAGGATCATGACCTGAGCTGAAGGCAGACACTTAATGACCAAACCACCCAGGTGTCCTCCCTTTTCCTTTTTTTTTTCTTAATCCCTTTCCTTCTCAAAATCAGTGTCAGATAGTCAAAAAACACAATAAAAAGCCAGTAAAGTTTATAAAGAAATGATGGCTTAAAAAATAGGTTTCAGGGTACCTGAGTGGCTGAGTTGGTTAAAGTGTCTGACTCTTGATTTCATCTCAGGTCACAAACTCGGGGTTGTGAGATTGAGCCCTGTGTTGGGCTCTGCATTGGGTGTGGAGTCTGCTTACAATTCTCTCCCTCTTCTTCTGCCCCTCCCACCGTCTCTCTCTTAAAAAAAAAAAAAAAAAAAAAAAAAAAAAGCTTTCATTTCCTTAAAGGGTTGTCTATTTCCTTAAAAGACATCACTCACAATTAATTCTTTCCCACACAATGTTGAATCAGGTTTTACCTTTTATATGAATATTTTTGCATAAGTACCTACACTTTGATCATCACTTCACAAAGTGAAAGAATTAGGTGTAGGCAAAGTATTAAGAAAAATGAAGATAGAGTAATCATGCAATTAATTCAGGGTTTCTCATCATTGTAGGTATTGACCTTCTTGGACAAATAATGTAGAGCTCAATTCTATGCACTTTGGATTGTTTAGCAACATCCCTGGCCTCTACCCACAAATGTCACCCCTTCCAGTAATGACAACCAAAAAAGTCTCCAGACATCGCCAAATGTCCCTTGGGAGGCAAACTGCTCTCACTTGAGAATAAGCAAGTTAACTGGGTTAACTGGAACAGTGTACATAGCCAAATCAGACCATAAAAGCCCAGTCATAGGTTTATAAGACAGGAAGTAGCTGCACTTTTTCTCTCCAGAATGTTCCCACTGAAAACAAAATGGCTGCACATCACTTCCAAGATATAAACAAATGCTGGCTTCACAGAGAAACAGAAGAAATTGCACGTGCCAGAATTCTGCTTGTCAAGCTGCCCTAGCTCTTGGCTACATGCCCACACTCTGCCTAAAACCTATTTCCCAAACTTTTAAAAATGCTTTCCACAGCTTTCAGAATTTGACCTTTAGAGCAACTTTGTGTGTGTGTGTGTGTGTGTGTGTGTGTGTGTGTGAAACAGATTTACAATTTTCTATATTCTTGCAAAGCCAAAACCACTTATTGAATCCAAATGCCAACTGGGGGTGGTGGGAATTTGCACACAGATGTCAAGGGACTCCTAAACAACAACACAAGAGTTCCACCTGCAACTAATTATAGAAACTGAAATTGCACTCTGGCCAGAGGAGGCTAGGTTCAGAACCCACCCCATCTGCTCTAGCCAATAAAATCACTGTTACTTTTCTCCTGTCAACCTAGACTTGCTTCTTAAAATCCTCTGAGGATGTTGTCTGTAGGGAATTTTATTAGGCAGTGAATTTTTTGAGGGTGACCACTCCCTCTGCCTTCCCCCCTTAGAGCCTGGTTTCAAAAAGTGCCTTGGCACAAGGGAGACTAAAATAATCTATCCATTGAAATATTCCAAAATGTTTTCTTCAGTTCCTTGTGTGCTGCTGCTATCCCATCGCCAAAATAAAATGATCCAGAGAGAAAAT
Source organism: Spilogale gracilis (assembly GCA_004023965.1). Taxonomy (NCBI): domain Eukaryota; kingdom Metazoa; phylum Chordata; class Mammalia; order Carnivora; family Mephitidae; genus Spilogale; species Spilogale gracilis. The sequence goes on from PITA01006273.1 coordinate 101,085, forward strand.
GGAAGGTGGAAGTCATTTAGTTCTCCCAAGATCCAGCATACAGGAATGTTCATATTCCTCCCCGCATTAGCCACATCTTTCATAAAATAAAACCTGAGAATAAAAATCTGTAAAGCTACTAATGCAGTGCACATGGCTGATCCTAGGGCTGACTGCAAGAGATTACTGAGCAAAAACCAGCTGACATCTGTGACAAAGATGTGTATAGTTCACTTCAAATCATTCTCCTATGTTTTAGCAAACAAAGAAATCAACTATTGGCTCTGTGCCATCTCATCTATCTTCAGAACCAAAGGAAGTTTTCACCTACCCATGAAAGCCATTTAAAATTGTGGTTTCACAGCAGAATACTCATTCTTATCGAGTGCACATGGAACTTTCTCCAGAATAGACCACATACTAGGTCACAAATCAGGGCTCAACCGATACCAAAAGATTGAAATTATTCCCTGCATATTCTCTGACCACAATGCCGTGAAACTGGAACTCAATCACCATAAAAAGTTCAGAAGAAAATCAAACACTTGGAAGCTAAAGACGAGCCTACTCAGGAATATGT
>PITA01006274.1:0-101660 GCA_004023965.1 Spilogale gracilis
AAAAAAAAAAAAAAAAAAAAAAAAAAAAAAAAAAAAAAAAAAAAAAAAAAAAAAAAAAAAAAAAAAAAAAAAAAAAAAAAAAAAAAAAAAAAAAAAAAAAAAAAAAAAAAAAAAAAAAAAAAAAAAAAAAAAAAAAAAAAAAGAGTACACCAACTGTGATGAGCAGGGAGAAACATATAGCATTGTTGAATTATTATATTGTACATCTGAAACTAATGTAACGCTGTACAATAATTATGCTTGAACAAAAATAAAATAAAATAATTCAAATACAGGAAAAAATATCCAATATGCTGCTAAAGCTAAAGAAATATTTGATATGAAGAAAATTGTGGGTTTTTCAGTGTTACCTTTTATTAGAGTATTAAAAGTTTTATGTCCTGATGGGATTGTTTTCTAAAATTTTAGTTATTTATTTGATGGAGAGAGACACAACACAGCAAGAGAGGGAACACAAGCAGGGGGAATGGGAGAGGGAGAAGCAGGCTTCCGGCTGAGCAGGGAGCCCAAGGAGGGGCTCAGTCCCAGGACTTTGAGATCATGACCTGAGCCAAAGTCAGATGCTTAATGACTGAGCCACCCAGGTGCCTCTGATGAAATATTTTTTTTAAAGATTTTATTTATTTATTTGACAGAGAGAAACACAGCTAGAGAGGGAACACAAGCAGAGGGACTGAGAGAGGGAGAAGCAGGCTTCCCGCCAAGCAGGAAGCCTGATGTGGGGCTCAATCCCGGGACTCCAGGATCATGACCTGAGCCGAAAGTAGTCACTTAACCAACTGAGCCACCCAGGTGCCCCCTGATGAAATATTTTTAACTAAAATTAATTATCTGATGAATATCATGGAGAATAATAAGAGTGGACTTGACCAACTATCTTGGTCTTATCTTCCATTATAAAGGAAAATTTCTGAATATCTCTAATACCTATTTGACATAAGAAAAGCTATAAAGAATGTATCAACAAATGAACAGTGATTTAATCAAAGAAACATAAATATTGAATGCATATGCCATGGCAAGAAGTTAGGTTAAGAAGTGCTTAAAGATGACTTCCTTGAAAAAAAATTGTTGCATTAGGAGCTATGTGCAAAAACATAAAGAAAGGAATTATTAAGGTGTGTTTTCTTGGCATTTGAAATGCTAAGGGTACTGCAGAGAGATTTTTGTAGGGCATTTTGTGTTCCAAGATGAGGGCCCACACAGCCTGACTGTATTGTTTGGGCCAAGCACATCATTAATTTGTGTCTCAACTATGAAATGGAAATGATAACAATGTCCAGCTCATGTGATAATTGTGAAGAATTAAGGAATTTATGTATGGGAAAGCCTATGATAAACTATACCTATAGTTCTTCTAATTTCTATTCATATGAACTTCTCTAGTCTGTGTTCTCTATCAGTAAATACTGATAATAACTCAGCAAGAATTTCAATTATTGTTACATGCATGAGTTAATAATAATGTATACTCCTGTGTAAGCACAAAGAAAGGAAAGTTGGGTATAATCTCTAAGAAAAATACTTGTACTTATAATGCTTATTATGAGCTGGAAATGTTGATTTCATATATATCAGGATGAGGGATTTAGTGCCTTAAATGATTGAAGGTGAAGTATTTAGGAGAGTAGTGGAAGAGTAATGAGGACATTGCCATGTAGGCTTAGGCACTAGAAGTCTAGAAAATACCAAAATAATCACTTTGATACATTTATTTTTTTTAAGATCTATTTATTTATTTGAGTGGGGAGAGGCGGAGGAAGAGCTAATCTCCAGCAGACTCCCCACTGAGCACAGAACCCCACACAGGGCTTGATCCCACAACTCTGTGATCATGACCTGAGCTGAAATCATGAATTGGTCACTTAACCAATTGAGCCATCCAGATGCACTCCTTTGATATATTTATTAGTAGCAATCTCATCATTCCTTCATTTACGTGGAAATAATTGAGATGAAAAATAAATGTGATGGCTCCAAAGGAAGACAGGTGACCACTAATATATGGAAGTAGTATATTGAAATAGCTTTATGGTTGTATAAATTATGTATTCTTACTTTTAATTTCTATTCATCTGAACATCTCTACTCAGTTCTTCTCAATCAGTAAGCATTAATAATAACTCAGTGTGCAAATTAAAAATAAAAACTCAAATTTTAAGAAGTTGATCTTAATTCCATTATATGGAGGAAAAAAATGATGTTGGAATTTCTTGGTAGTGTGTGATAACATATAGTCAAGTCTGGCATACCAGGACAACAGTGGACTAAAACTTAAAAAAATCTTAGTTCAGGTTCCAACTTTCTTACTAATTTATTTCATGACTTTAGACAAGTTCCTTGACTTCCATGTGCCTCAGTTGTTCTTTTTTTTTTCTTCTGTAAAGAAGGTTGGAATGGAAGTGAGCACATGGAATCCACTTGCATTCTACTGGAAATGAATCCTGCTTCTGAACTTATATTGATCGTTTGCTATAGGAATTAATTACCAACATATGTATTAAAAACACTGCCTTCCACTGATAGGATGGCTAACAAAAAAAAAATAGAAAATTCTATGAATTACCTACTGCTTATTCTCTTCCCATATTGGAATGATTTCTTATTAACACTAAAACCAAGATAAAAAGAAAAAATCAACATCGGTGGGAACTTCTGCATTGTGGAAAGAAGTCTATTATATGGCTAGGGGGAGAATGACCCAACTGACCAATTACCAAAACCTATCCCCCAAATAAGCAATTATAGTTTCCCCTATATTGCTCAGACTAATAAACATCTGTCTTCTGGTCATAGGAAATTATTTCTGTAAGTAATTTGGAATTATAAATACTTCTTATGATATCTTTTAAAAGATAAAAATGTATTTATATTTACTATTTTAAATAGCATGGAACACTTCACAAAATAATATCTTCAACATATGGGATTAGTTTGACAGCCTTCCAACCTAGCATGAAACAAGCTTTTAGAAGCATGAGAGAAGAAAAATTTCATTTTGTTCCACTTTTATTAGATGATTTTTACAAACCAAGAGAATCTTTTACAACATCTACATCCAGCATCTTCCAGAATGCCCGGGTCATGGTCATAAAGCAAACTTAATAGAAAGTGCTCTGAATCAAGGACAATATTACATATATGATATTCCCCCTTGTCTTCTAGAGTGTGTGATTGGTTTTGCCACAGGAGCCTTAATTTCATTTGAATTTTATGTCAATATACTTATCTATAAGGGTGCCATGTTACTTCATTTTTTTTCCAAATTACCATAAATTGAACTGAATCCCCTTTTTGCCTGGATGGTGAGAGATTATATTTCAGTCATTCTGATGAAGTCTTTCCTGCCTTAAGTTTACACAACCATCCATGTGTCTTTGTGACATTTTTACTGACATACTGTTTGTTTAAGCATCTGGAATGTACTAGGAGGCGCCCACATTCCAAGGTACCTGCCCGCATTGCCTGCCCTCCCAATGTTGTGCCCTCCACCTTCCCCAGTACTCCAATACTTGCTGCCACTTTTAGAGACAGTCTGCTACGGAAATGGCCCTCACTGCACACAAGACTTACCAAAAGACCTATCTTTTCCTGCAGAAAGGGCTCTTACCCCAAGTTCCATTTTCTGTCTTTATTGAGAAAATAGTCTCACACTTTCCTCCTGTCACTTCCATCCTTTCACCCTTAGGACCCATGCTAACCTCTCCTTCTTGAGTGTGAGGAATATGTTAAGTCCTATCAGTTTGTCTTTCTATTTTCTTTGTTACATCTTTATGATTTGGGAGCATCCTCAGCAACCTCATATGCTTTTCACAGGGAAATGATTAATTTCCTGAGGGAAGTATTTCTGGTGTTTCTGACTGTGAGAGAATATTTTCTTTTTGAGTCAAAGCTTTGGGTACAAATTTGGAGGATCAAATTTATTGCTACTCCTATTCTTACAGGATTAAACCAACCCATCTTCACATGCTGCATGCTATATCAGTTTGCTAACTAACCAAATTTATAGAATTATATAATCATTTTATTCATAAACTTAAAAAGCAGTAGAGAAACATCATATCCACCAGGATGGGTATAATAAATAGATAAATAAAGATAGATATAGAGATATATACACATACACATAACCAGTGTTGGTGAGAATTAGGAGAAACTGGAACCCTCATGCGCTAACGAGAAGGTAAAGAGGGACAGCCATTTTGGAAAGTAACCTGGTGCTTCCTCAAAAAGTTAAAATGGAGTTACGTATATAATCAGCAATTCCACTTTTTGGTATATGCCTAAAAGAAATAAAACCATATGTCTGCATACAAACTTGTATACAAATAGCCTAAAAGTGTAACAAGTCAAATTTCCATCACCTGATGATAAATACAATGTGATATATACATAAACTGTAATATTATTTGATGATAAAAAGGAATAAAGAACTGACACATGCTACAACATAGATGAACCTTGAAAACATTTTGCTAAATGAAGGAAGCCAGATAAAAGTCCACAGATTATACTGTTCTATTTATGTGGAATTATAGAATAGACAGTTCTATAGAGACAGAAAATATATTGATAGTTGCCTAATGCTAAGGGAAATTGTAGAGAGAAAAGTAAGAGATGTTGAATTTCATTCATTTTAGAATGATGAAAGCGTTCCAGAATTATATAGAGGCCAAAGTGTTCTAGTATTATGTAGAGGTGATGGTTGCCCAAAGTTGGAAATATACTAAAAACTCACTGAATTGTATACTTTAAAAGGATATATTTTATGGTATGTTAATTAAATATCTCTATTTTTAAAAAGCATAGAAAATGCTGGCAAATAGTCAAGTCCCTATGGTCCAAGAGTTGTAAATTTAATACTTAAATTTTTAAAAAGTAAGAGACATTATAGTTTTTTTCACAGTAAGTGAAAGAATTTTTGGCTATGGAGTAGAGAAAACAAAGAGTAGAGAGAAAAAACTTTCACTTTTCCAATCTAATCATTACGTACTATATGCTCAAATAATGGAACTATTCCAAATAATTAGAACTGATTTTTTTCCTCTCAAAAATTTCAGTTTTGGAGTTCTGATAGGAGGCAGACAGATACACTCAAATTTGGATATTAGGCAGGGAATTACAGAATACTGGACTACTTCCATGGTCCTTCTAAGAGTTGCCATCTCTAGACCTGAGAGATACCAGCAGGATCCAGACACAAGAGACAGTTTTGTGAAGAAGAAACTTTGTGAGGCATTGAGGCCTTGGCTCAGGGACACATCAAAACCTAATTCAATATCATAAGGAAGAAGCTAAAAGACTAAGTCTCCCCTAAATACTTTAACTTTACTCTTACAGCTCTCTCTTCTGAGGGCATGCTGGTGCTCCCCATTGGTCAAACTCAATGGAAAGTAAAGCTTTTTTTTTTTTTTTTTAAGATTTTATTTATTTATTTGACAGAGAGAAACACAGCAAGAGAGGGAACACAAGCAGGAGGAGTGAGAGAGGGAGAAGCAGGTTTCCCGCCGATTTCCCGCCGAGCAGGGAGCGCGATGCGGGGCTCAATCCCATGACTCCATGATAATGACCTGAGCTGAAGGCAGAAGCTTAATGAATGAGCCACTCAGGCACCTCCATATTTCTAGTCCAGTTTTACTTCATTTAAAAATAGCAAGCAAACTAAATAAAACTCTTACTCTGGAAAAAATTTTTAAAGGTCACTTACTACTCATTCATATTGAGACATTGGTTCACTCTTCTTGCAGGTAATGACAACCTAAAAATGTCACCAATTCATATGCACCAAATGGACTCTTCCTTTTAAAGTTCAGTTGTGAAAATAATCACCAGTGTGGATAAGATTTATAGGAAAATGATAGCACTCTTAAAAATGTGTGACTCTTTGACCATATTTTGGCAATGAAAATAATTTTTTCTGCTATACAATGAAGGTAGGAAATGTACATCACTATAAGTTTTCAGAAGAAAGCAATGTTTTGGGGGCACCTGGGTGGCTCAGTTGGTTAAGTGTCTGCCTTTGGCTCAGTTCATGATCTCTGGGTGCTGGGATTGAGCCCAGCATTGGGCTTCTTGCTCTGCAAGCAGTATGCCTCTCTCTCTCTCTCTCTCTCTCTCTCTCTCTCTCTCTCTCTCTCTCCCCCCCCCTGCCCCTCCCAACCACTTGTTCTCTCTCACTGTCAAATAAATAAATAAAATTAAAAAAAAATTTTTTTTTAAGATGTTTGTTTTAAAATGTTAATTAAGGGGCACCTGGGTGGCTCAGTCAATTAAGTGCCCAACTTCTGATTTCAGCTTAGGTCATAATCTCAGGGTCTTGAGATCACCCCAAGTCGGGCTTCACACTCAATGGGGAGCCTGCTTGAGATTCTCTCTCTCCCTCTGCCCCGCTACATGTGCATTCTCTCTTCCTCTCTCAAATGAATAAATCTGGAAATAAAATAAAATGTTAATTGAAATAATGGTGGAAAGGGATATACAAGAATTAGGTGGGGTAAATCAGTAATTGGTTGCATAATTATATAAAACAACTTTAGATATAGTTCATATTCAGAGTGATTTAAGAGTACCATATAAGAGGGGCACCTGGGTGGCTCATTTGGTTGAGTGACTGCCTTCGGCTCAGATCATGATCCTGGAGACCTGGGATCGAGTCCCACATTGGGCTCCCTGATCGGCGGGAGACCTACTTCTCCTTCTTTCTCTCCCCCTGCTTGTGTTCCCTCTCTAGCTGTGTTTCTCTCTGTTGAATAAATAAAATCTTAAAAAAAAAAAATAAAGAGTACCATATAAGAACTTGGACCACTCATAGCAACAAAGATTTTAAAGAGTGGAAAACAATACCCATTGGATGAAGCCTAACAGTGCATGAAGTCTAATAATGGAATTGTAGTTTGGCTGATAATTTATGGACCTTATATAGTGGTTCTTGCTGGTATAATTGAGATATTTTCCAGGCTTATGTCCAACCTTTGGATTAAAAAAAAATCAATAGAACCTAATGAGATACGGAAATTTCTACTTCAAACCCATCGTTACACTGTAAATTACTACGTGGATAAATAGAAGGAATGTGTCACTTTTCTCTTATCTTAGTTCCTCTTCCTCTAAAGGCTGAAATATTCTCTCCTAAACTCAGTGAGAGGTGGATGAAGACTTTACCCCATATATCAATTGGTATACAATATTCAAATCCCAAAGAGGAAATGTGGCTATAAGAGAGTAGCCTTCTGGGGCGCCTGGATGGCTCAGTTGGTTAAGCAACTGCCTTCGGCTCAGGTAATGATCCCAGAGTTCCAGAATCAAGCCCCGCATCGGGCTCACTGCTCGGTAGGAAGCCTGCTTCTCCCTCTCTCACTCCCTCTGCTTGTGTTCCCTCTCTGGCTTTGTTTCTCTCTGTCAAATAAATAAAAATATTTTTAAAAAATAATAAAAAATAAAAATTAAAATCAACAAGTAAGAAGTGTTAAATTTAGAACAAAGGTATATAGGGGCACCTGGATGATTCAGTCACTTACGGATCTGACTCTTGATTTCAGCTCAAAGTCATGATCTCAGGGTTGTGAGACAGAGCCCTGCATTGGACTCTTTGTTGGTAATGGAGTCTGCTTAAGATTCCATCTTTTCAGGTACCTGGGTAGCTCAGTCAATTAAGCACCTTGCCTTTGGGTCAGGCCATGATCTCAGGGTCCTGGGATCAAGCCCCACCTTGGGTTCCTTGCTAGCTGGGGACTCTGCTTTTCCCTCTCCTTCTGCCTCTCCACCCCACTAGTTATCTCTCTCTCGCTCAAATAAATAAAATCTTAATGAAAAGAAAGTTTCTTACTCTCAGGCAGCTGGGTAGCTAAGCTAGTTCAGTGTCTGACTTTTTTTTTTTTTTTAAGAATTTATTTGAGAGAGAGAGAGTGAGTGAGAGAGAGCATGAGAGGGGAGAAGCCGACTCCCCATGAAGCTGGGAGCCCTATGAGGGACTCAATCCCGGGACTCCAGGATCATGACCTGAGATAAAGGTAGTGGCTTAACTAACTGAGACACCCAGGTGCCCCAGTGTCTGACTCTTGATTTTGGCTCAGGTCATAATCTCAGGGATGTGAGATGGAGTCCCGTGTCAGACTCCACACTCAACCTGGGGTCTGCTTAAAGCTCTCGCTCTGTTTCCCTGTGCGCCCCATCTGCTCTCTCTCAAATAAATATATCTTTAAAAAAAAAAATTTCCCTTCTCCTGCCCTTCCCCACAACTTGTATACTCTTGCTCTCAAAAAACCAAAACCAAAAACAAACAAAAACCCACAAAGGTATATTATAGATGTAAAATCAAATAGAAATATAGATTCTAATACTACAATTGTAATAGTGAAGAAAAAAAGGACTGAATAAAGATACATTACATATTTTATTATGAATGACAATGGCAATTTGTCAAGGCAGAGCAAAATGGAAAAGGTGTTTGTTTTATAAAATGATTTTTAGGTATAATAAATTGGTCATCATTAAGTGACATTTTAGAAAATACATAGTGAACTTATAGTAGTTTTCTCTCAGTGGTAACAAAAGATCAATGAAGTTAGTTGCTGACATAGGAATTAAATGTCCAGTAAAAGTTTTTAAATAGTATTTAACAGGTTCTGAGCTTATGATTTTGAAAGGCTATAAAATGGCTTAGATTCTAGCACAAAAAGAAAACTACTTTGATTGGGAAAATTGTAGAAAACAAAAAAATACAATTATTTCAATTATGTTAATTGAACATAATTATATATATGTCCAAGATATAATTATACTATAATATTTATATTATTTATATATAAATATATACTTATAATATTTAATATAATTATAATATAATTATATATTGAATGTAATTATAAAGGAACTATTATAAGAGAACTATTTTTACAAAAAGTAAAAGGTATTCATTTGCCACCAAACATTGTCTGTGGTATTTAAGAACTTTCTAGCAATATTAAATTTATCAACTAACTTAAAATTTGAAAAATCATGAAGTACTTTTCTTTAACTTTATATGAGTCATAGAGTATGAGAGACACCATTCAATTAATTTCTTGGACATTTTCTACTCAAAAGACTTCCAAATTTACAGATTCAGTTTATGGACTAAAAGAATCAAGGTATTAGAATAGATATTTTTGAGTTTTAAACAATCAAAGAAGAATTTCAGCTATATATGAGAGACTTAATTTTCATCATGATAGTTGATGCTCCAGATATATTACATAAAAATTTTGAATTTATGGGAATTTTAGAGAAAGAGACTGATACTTTTCTTAAGGCTTTATTTCACTGTATGATATACAGAAATACACCAGAAATATTTGTGCTGAGTTTTCTGAAGCAGATTCTATGACAACTGTCATGGATATACTTGCTAAAATCATTTATATACATATCTTAAGGCTATGAATCATCACCAGTTTATGGAACTGTTGGAAGAAATAGAATGCAATGAACTTAATGATGTGTTCTTTACCAGTGCTCTTTGACTGAATCATGGAAAGTATTCACAAAGATTTAAGGTATTGTTAACTCCAACTGAACATTTTCATGAAATGAAAAAGAAAAAAAATGCCTGCCAGATAGTCAATAAACCAGACCACAAAATGGCAGTATGTGTTACACTCTCTCACCAATATCATAGGGCACATAAACCAACCAAATTTGAAGCTCCAAGAAAAGAAACAAAAAAACCTTATTTGTGATCTGTGTAGACAGTTACATGAATTTAGGTTGAAGTTTTCATGGCTAGCTCAGTCAGGAGAACATGCAACTTTTGATCGTGGGGTCATGAGTTCAAGCTTCATGTTAGTTGTAGAGCTTACTTTATTTTTTTTTTTTTTAAGGATTTTATTTATTTATTTGACAGAGAGAAACACAGGTAGAGAGGGAACGCAAGCAGAGGGACTGAGAGAGGGCGAAGCAGGCTTCCCGCCGAGCAGAGAGCCCAATGTGGGGTCTCAATCCCGGGTCTCCGGGATCATGACCTGAGCCGAAAGCAGTCGCTTAACCAACTGAGCCACCCAGGTGCCCCTGTAGAGCTTACTTTAAAAAAGAAAAAAATCTAGATCAAAATTAAATAATACGAATCAATAAAAATTATTTCACACACATTTTTAACATTAATTGATATACAGGTTTAATTGAGAACCACAGGACTGTAGTTGTATAAGACTGATGAAATTTAAAGACCACTTTGCTGACATTGATAAGTTCAGAGTTGTTTAAAATATATGCAATGACCCTTGGACAAACATAGTTTTTGAAACTAATAGACTTTTGTTTCAAAGTCAAATATTCTTCTTAAAAAGAAAAACCAGTTGTGTGTACAGTTACTAGAAATAACTTTGTATATCTGAATCAATTTGAGTGTGAGAAACTAATTTTTGAAATATTTTTTTCTATTTCAGAACAATTTTAGATTTATAGAATATTTGTGAAGACAGAACAGAGGGATCCCATGCATTCCACCCCCGTCTCTATTATTTGTGTCATACATTAATATGGCTCATCTGTCACAATTAATGAGCTAATATTGATATATTACCATTAATTAAAGTCCATACTTTGTTCACATTTACTTGGCTTTTCCCTAATATCCTTTTATTTATTTATTTATTTTTAGGATTCTATTCAGGATACCACATTGCATTTAGTCATCATGTCTCCCTCTCTTGGCTGTGAAAGTTTCTTATTTCCTTACTTTTAATGACTAACTCTTCTGAGGCGTATTAGTCACCTATTTTGTGGAATAGTCTTCGAATTGGATTTTTCTGATTTTTTAATCATGACTAGAGTATAATTATGGGTAGGTGAAATTACAAAGTTATTTCCTTTCATCACGTCATATCTATGATCTGTACTATCAACATGAAATCACTTGATGTTGATCTTGATCACCTAACTGAAGTAACGTGTTTCTGATTTCTCCACTGTAAAGTTACTCCTTTTATTCCCCTTTTCTATGCACTTTAGAAAGTCGCTATGCATAACCCATACTGAAATGGTAGGGAGTTGTACTACACTGCCTTGGTGGAATATCTACATAATTTATCTAGAATTCTGTTGTATGGAGAGTTGTCATTTATTTATTTATGCAATAGTTTATTTATATCAGTATGACTCATGCATATTTTATACTTTCGGTCATAATTCAGTACTACTTTATGTTATTGCTCAAATTGTGTGTGTGTGTGTGTGTGTGTGTGTGTGTGTGTGTGTGTGTTCAGCACTTTTTTATTTTCTGACAATATGAAAAGTGTTAGGCTCATCTTAATGTTTTCTGCACCAGTCCTAGAATCATATATTTCTCTCTGGAGTCTTGGTTCCTTTTATTGAAGAATAACAAACCAGTATCTGAGCCCTAGGGATGCATGTACCTGGGGTGTTACTGCTCCTAGGCCTTTTCTTCTAGGCCTAGATGACAGAGCAAGGACATATATGTGTGTATACCAACTGTATGTATACACATATCTGTAAATATTTCTATATATAACCATCTGAATCTACATTAAGCTAAACATGACATCATAATGATGTGTCCAGCTCCAACCCAGAACCATGTACATTTTTCCTTCCCCTTGTTTGTAACCTTCTGCTCCAACAATAAGAATTCTGACTCTTGGATGCCTGGGTGCCTCAGAGGGTTAAGCTTCTGCCTTTGGCTCAAGTCATGATCTCAGGGTCCTGGGATCGAGGCCCACACTGGGCTCTCTGCTCAGCAGAGAACCTGTTTCCTCCTCTCTCTCTGCCTGCCTCTCTGCCTCTCTCTGTCAAATAAATAAATAAAATCTTAAAAAGATAAAAAAAAAAAAGAGGGTGCCTGGGTGGCTCAGTTGGTAAAGCGACTGCCTTCGGCTCAGGTCATGATCCCGGAGACCCAGGATCGAGCCCCACATCAGGCTCCCTGCTCGGCGGGGAGCCTGCTTCTCCCTCTCTCACTCCCCGTGCTTGTGTTCCCTCTCTGGCTGTGTTTCTTTCTGTCAAATAAATAAAATCTTTAAAAAAAAAAAAAAGAATTCTCGTTCTCCCCATCTACTTAATTAATTGTTGAACTCAAGGATCTCTTTGTATCTCTATGTTATCTATATCTATATCTCAGATTGTTAACATACACCTGTGTGGGAAATAATTCTATCAACTAGAGTACTAAAGTACAGGTTTTTTTTTTTGTTTTTTTTTTGTTTTGCCTTTAGTCCTACAGACCCCACTCATTTCAAAGTTACTTAGAATATCATCTTTACCCCCCAACCCCGTGAGTGAAGTCATTTCATACATTTGGATACAGTTATATTTTTTTGGTCACTTTCTGTATTTCATTCAGGGATTCCCCTGACCAACCTAAATGATTTTTTTAAATCTGTGCATTATTTGACTTTTTGTGTTCTGAAATTCTATGGACTGTGATCAATGCATAGTGTTATATACCCAAAACTGCAGCATTATACAGGGTAGATTCACTACCCTGAAATTCTTTAGGGCTTCACCTATTCAGTGCTGTCCCTACCCTCACCATGTCCTCATGACCTTGACCTCTTGACCACTTCCAGTTTTACCTTTTCCAGAATCACAACAAACGGGAATCCTCCATTATGTAGATTTTCCAGACTGGCTTCTTTTGACGTATCAAGATGCATATATAGTTCCTCTCTATCTTTTCATGGCATGATAGCTTATTTCTTTTAATCCCTGAATAATATTTCATTTCATGACTGTACCCTAATTTGTTTATCCATTCACCTATGGAAGGACATCTTGGTTGCTTCTAGTTTTGTGTTATTTTAAATGAAGTTGCTATAAACATTCATATAAATTTTTGATGTATTTTTTCAGTTAAGTAGATAAGAACTAAGGTGTCCATATCAAGGTGCACAGAAGAACTCAGAGCCCATATCAATGCATTATAGATAAGAATCTGTCAGTAAATATTAATAAATACATGTATTGTGTTCAGAAAAGGTAAATGGGGATTTAGCTACTTAGAAGAGAAGAGCTTTCAGCATAACACAAAAGATTGAATCGTAGCTAAAGAGTTAAAAAGACAGTAGGTTTATATTGAATCTCCTACATCATTTTTATCTTCTCTGTGATTATAGTTTTTATATCTAGTTTAGTTAATTTGTTTTTATTACTTTATATTTCTTCACACAGTCACTATTAAGAGAGATGTGTACACTCAGCAGATACCTTATTTTTTTTTTTTAAGATTTTATTTATTTATTTGACAGAAACACAGCTAGAGAGGGAACACAAGCAGTGGGGAGTGAGAGAGGGAGAAGCAGGCTTCCCGTGGAGGAGGGAGCCCGATGTGGGGCTCCATCCTGGGTCTCCAGGATTATGACCTGAGCCAAAGGCAGACGCTTAACCGACTGAGCCACCAGGCGCCCCAGACACCTTATTTTTATCTTTATTTAAATTTTTTTTATCAATAACCAAATGCCTACCTCTTACATGGGAGTACATTGAATTTAGTTTTTATTTAAATTCACGTAGGTGAATGATCTTTGGAGGGGCACCTAGGTGGCTCAGTCAGTTGAGTGTTTGACTCTTGGTTTCAGCTCATGTCATGATCTCAAGGTCAGGAGATTGAACCCCATGTCAGGCTCTGGGCTAGGCATGGAGCCTGCTTGGAATTCTCCTTTCCCTCTCCCTCAACCCCTCCCCTCTTGTGCTCTGTCTCTCTAAAAATAAAATAAAATACACTTTTTAAAAAATATAAGATCATTGAAAAGTGAAAAGACTCATCTGAGAAACTTTCATCAAAATTTAGTCATTCTTAAGCAACATTCACAATATCTTTTAAATGTTCGTATGTGTGTGTGTGTATGTGTGTGTGCTGACAAATAAAAACATAAAAGATGACAATACCAGTAGCTCTGGGTAATAATTAGGCAGCACCAATGAATATTTGGAGAGAGTACTAGTTGGATTTGACTATTAATTTGCCACTGGAAATTTCTCCAGATTTTCTTAAGATATGCTGAAAGCTTTCTCTTTCATTTGTAAAGTAACAGATATTTCTTTGATATCTAACACTTCCTGTTTCTCTATCTTCTCTCCTTTTCATATACCACACTACTTCCTTGTCACTTAAAAGATTTCCTTAATTTGCTACAATATTTAGCACATTTCTAACTAAGTTCTCAGGACTAGCAACTCAGTGCTTTTAATCCCGATTAAGTCCTCTTCCTCATGGGACACCAGGCCTATCTACAATTATAAGGCAGCAATCTAAGTGCTATGGCCCTGCTTATTTAAAATATTTGTGTTGACAGAATTTCAAATTGCCTCCCACAATTTAAGTCTTAAATTGAAAATTCTGATTAGTGAGTCACATTTTAAGAGTTGGCCTCTCCAGTCCCCACAAAAGGAATGGTGGTTGCCTTGATATTATATGTTTTCATGTCAACAATAGTAGATTACATGAACACTAAAAATATTTTATATTGACTTGAGTGATACCCACATTTTAGAGTAGTTAGAAATAATTCCATTTGGAAAATAATTCAGATAATATCCAGATACTTCTAATTTTCTGGGTGCTTACAGAATATACTTGTAACTTATTGAACTCACAGAATTAAAGAAAACTTAACATTTGTATTCCTCAACATAGGATCTCTGATTTTAATTGCTTTTGTTCTTGTTCACTGAATACTTTAGGCATATTTTCTTGATAAAAACAGGCAGTAGGAGGGGAAAAACTTCTTAGTAGAGTATACCTACCCTTATATTGTCATTGTATTTTTCTATTAGAAAGAAGTTAATTATATATGTTGAGCATATGTCTGTGAAATTTGGAAAATGTCTTTTAAAACTGTTAAACAAAACTGTTGAAGATAGAGAAAAAAACAAGGAAAGCAAGAAAAAGAAAACAACCACCCACACAAGAAAAATCCAGTTTTAGGAAAGCAATAACAAACAATTTGAAAATATACAATTTAATAGTAAAATTGTTACACACTATACAGTACTTAGAGGAGCCAAAGATAAGTTAAATTAATATTCTTTCTATAGTATAAATGAATGTCTCCCGTTAAAAAAAATAACAAAATTCAAAGATCCTAGTAAAAAAATTACTATTCTATTGTTATAGACTTACAGATACCTTTGAACAGTATTATTATAAATGATTAAAATATGTGCTTTCTGGATCTTTTTTATTTCACTGAGACCATTCCTTTACTGTCATTAATGGCACCATTATTCTG
The DNA here is from genome assembly GCA_004023965.1 of Spilogale gracilis. NCBI lineage: Eukaryota > Metazoa > Chordata > Mammalia > Carnivora > Mephitidae > Spilogale > Spilogale gracilis. Next base: position 15,222 of record PITA01006274.1, read on the forward strand.
GTTGTAATTTGAAAAAGCTTAGTCTATTTCCATTAAAGCAAAACCATGGATACTGATATTTTTAGGTCTTTGTTATGCAGGCATGATAGAATGAAATAGTAAATCAACTTTTCAATATATGGTCAGTTCTTTTAAAAACAAATACCTACCCATGATGCATGCTAATAAAGTTTAAAAAGAATGTCAAGGCCCATTTAAAATATATATTATGATTGTCAAACGAGAAGATTTTATTTCATTCTCCATTTGAACTATTTAATACTCCAAATTTAAATAATCGCCATGATATGGACTACCCAGTTTTCCTTGCCTTCCATGAAAAAAATATCTAATCTGAATCTGTCATTATCAGGTTGACATAGTAAAATATTTAAGTATTTTCAAATGAGAGATACTCACCTTTATTCTTGTTGAAAGAGGGGTCAAATTCCCAGAGATAATAACTGCTTTACATTAATTTTGGATAGAAAAAAGGGGCTTTTTATATTAATACATCTTATTTATACATTTAATTATAAACATACTATTTTGACAAGAACATACATTTAATTATAAGCACATATTATTTTCATGTGGAAGTTTCAAATGTTTGTTTTAAAAAAACTAAAATTTGGGAGTGCGCCTAGATGGCTCCTGGTTTTGGCTTGTGATCTCATGGGTCGAGGGGTAGAACCCACATTGGGCTCTGAGTTCAGTGGGGAATCTACTTGAGGATTCTTTCCCTCTGCCCCTCCCCCCACTTGCACATGTGTACTCTCTAAAATAAATAAATATTTTTAAAATATATTAAAATTTGGCAGGTATTATAAATTTGGTAGTAAATACAATATGTTTGCTTCTGTAGTTTGTAGTTCCATCGTACATTTAACGCATATGTTTCTTTTACTTTATTTCTAAAATAGCATCTCATTCTCTAGCCCCTACCATGCTTTATTTTTCGTTCTCGTACTTATCAACCTGTTATGGAATTCCATATTCACTGTGCTATTGTTATTGTGTGTTTCTCCCACTGGAATGAGAACAATGACCGCTTCCTTTAGCGCTCTGTCTTCACTCCCTATAACAGTGTCTGGCACGTTGTAGGCATGTATGAACAATTTTTGTTGAATGACTGAGTGAATGCTACTCATAAATACATCTCATAGTACTCTCCTCATTTTATAACTGAGAAAACACGGGGTCTGAGTGATTATCACACTTGACCAAGACTTTACAACTAAGGGATACATCCCAGGGGAAAAAATCTTTCTTATTTCTAAGTGCTGTTTCAACCACTTTTTTTTGCAGCATTCAGCTTCCTTTTATCCCCCTGATTAGTACTACATTTACATCTGAGAAAAACAAATAAAAAATGGCATGCTTCCCCTTTATTATGAAATAAAGAAGTGTTATGTAGTATCTCAATACAATTTTTTAAAAACTACATTTATTTCTTTTTAGAAAAATGATCTTGAAGTACCATAATAAGTCATTATATACAGAAGCAGAAAACTTGTATAGCTTCCCATTCTCCAAAGACTGGAATATACTCACCAGTTTTCATAATATCACACACTTAATCTCATACTTCATTATTATTTAAAACAAATTCATTATTTAATTAATGGAATAAGTGATGATTATTATCTTACCTTGGACTCTTGCTAATTTATGTCTGTCATTGCTAACTACTTCATTAATTCCTTTAATATTTAGAGTCACCATGTATGTAAGCTTAGATGCAATGCTATCTTGAGTTGGACTTTGCTTGCAACTGCCCATGAATTACACAATTTCCTCACTCCAGTGTCACCATTTCCTCACATATACAGGCTTCCTGTTATGGACTGAATAGTGTCTCCCTAAAATTCATCTGACAAAACCTTAACCCCTAGTACCTCAGAATGTGACTTTATTCGGAGATAGGGCCACTGAAGAAGTGATTGAGTTCAGAAGAGGCAATCAGGATGGGTCCTAATCCAATCCGAGTAGTGTACTTAAGAAGAGGACATTTGGACACATGGGGAGACACCAGAGGAGTCTGTGCACAAAGGGATGACTATGTAAGGACAAAGTAGCCTTGAGAAGGCAGGTATCTGCAAGCAGAGGTTCTCACTTGGCATGGAACTTACTCTTCCCCTTACATCTCTTAGAAGAAACCAAACCTTACCTTGATGTGGGACTTTACGCTTCCAGAACTGTGAGAAAATATATTTCTATTGTTTAAGCCACTTAGTCTGTAGTACTTGGCTGAGGCAGCCCTAACAAACTAATGTTCTTCCTATCTATCCCATATTCCTTTAAAGCTTACAGAAGCATGGTACTAATATGGAACTTTATAATCATTCTCCAATTGTTTATCTTTGTATTATTAGAGAGCTGCTGTGTTTTACTACCAAATCTAAAATTATCTATTCTGTGACACCTATGGTCTACATGTCTGTATGAGCAATGTTCATTACTAGAAAGCCTGATAAAACTTTGTATATACAGTAGGTGCTTTTTTAGATGATTAAAGATCTTTCATGTATTGGTTTTTGGGGACAGGAACTGGATAGTATAGGAACGTCTTGAGATCTTAATGATCTCAAGTGCTACAGGGTTTAGGTATGAAAATGAAGTAGAGAAGTGGTACCTATGACTCAAAGCAATTCACACACACTGTAACACACACACATGCACATCTTTAAAAATTATTTTTAGCCTGTCTTATTTCCAAAAAAGATTTGTGGTATCTAACAAAAACGCATGAATTACTTCGTTTAAAAGTAAGTACACAAGAGATATAGGAATATGAGACATAGTTCTAAATAAATCTAGAAAAAGGTTAAGATATAAATTTCATACCCTGAAGACATTGCCTAGTGCTGGGGATAGGTTGTAAATTTGACTCTGAACTTCTTAAACATGAAAGCAATGAAAAAGACAAATTCAGTTACAAGAGTCACCGTCTCCAAAAAATGAAAACAAGAGATGTTGCCTGTTTTTTTGACCTATGAGAAATTTCTCTCATGGGTCCTCATGAAAGGAACACTATGTGATACAGGAGATCATTTTATATATCTTTACAATAAATGCAGCCAACAGCTCATGAAACATATAATCAATTCTGAAAAAGTCCAAAGCAATGTGGTCTGGAAATGTGGATTTCTGGCAGCCTTGTTTGATCTCAAGATAAGGTTTTCCCCAGATTTCTACTATGAATATTTCAGATGTATAGGAAAACTGAAAGAATAATACGGTGATTAACAGCATGTAGTTTGAACATTTGTAAACATCATGCCATAGTTGCCTTATCAATCTATCTGTCTTACAGGTCTTGAATCGTTTGAAACTAAGTTAAAGGTGGTTACTTTTAATGTTCTGAGCTTAAGCTGCCTGAGAATTCATATTTGGTAAAAAACATTACTTCTCAGCCTGAGGTGTTCAGTAACAGATCTTCCAAGAAGGTACAATTAGGAATAATAACCACAAAAGGGTAAGATTTAAAGAAAAGTAGACCAAGAGTTCACAATCATGATCTTTAGCAATTAACAGGGTGAACTATTCTTTCTTGTCAAATAAAGGCAAATTCATATTCTGTGACAATCAATGAAACTGATGATATGGAAATATACATATATATGATTCTCATACCAGAGAAAGTATTATTTCTATTTTGTTTCTTAGTTCAAGAATAATTTATGCAATAAGAGAAAAATAAATTTTAGGTTGACAATATAATCTGATCAAAATAAATGAGGTCAGATCACTTTATTAAATTTCTTAACCCTTTTAACTATTCATTCCACTCACATAAATAGCATAAATAAAAATTATTTAGACCATGTTTTAGGCATTCTCTCTGCCTGTTCAGCAGTTCATAGAAATAAGAGCATTTAATGGCTGTAGCCTTTACTAAACCCTCAAACGAAAATTGAATATAAGGGGTCAAGAATGAGACAGCCTTTCACACATAAATCTTTCCTCAGTGAATGCAATTAACAGAATTTAGTCCCTTAAAAAAAATAGATAAAATTTAAAGAAGAAGCCTTCTTTGCTGTGTATAAAGTACTTAGAACACAGGTCAAGGATGAGACTTACTAAAAGACTTCCAACAAAGACCTGGCCACTGATGTGTTCCTGATTTCACTGCCAATGTTAACAACAGGCCAGAAAATGGAAAACAATGCAGATTTATGTAAATAGCAGGTTGACACAGGATCTAGCACACTGATGTATTTTACAGTGTAGTGAAAAACCATATGGAAACAAATCCTTAATTCTAGTGTTAACCTCTCAGTTCTGTTTCTGAAGTCATTCTGCAAGTCTAGTTTATTTGCCATATCATCAGACATACCTTCTCAAGATTAAAAGGATTCAAAAAAATCCTTTCACATTAAATAATTGTTTTTCAGTTATCCCATTTGACTATATACCTTGCTGCATTAAAATTATCTCTGCATGATATATATGTAGATGGACAACTTGAAATGCAAAAATATTTACTATCCAAATAACTGCCAATAGGCACGGTGCCTTACAAGGCACTTAGACATGGATATTTTGGAAATGCAGAAGACTCAGTATCTAATGATTAGGAAAGGACTGCCTTTTGAAGTCTTCAATTTATAAGCAAACAACTAATGACAGTATGTTCAGTAACTATAGAAAGTTAAATGGAAATATTTCAATAGAAGGACGATTACTATTCAAGTGCTATGCAGGGGGTTTGGATAGAAGCACAACATCCTTAAATTTCACACACGCTCCAGGCTGTATCTCATTTTGTATCAAAAATAACACAGTAAGACACCTGGATAGCTCAGTTGGTTTAAGTGTCTGCCTCAGGTCATGGTCCCACCATCTGAGGATTGACCAGCCTCAGGCTTCTTGCTCAGGAAGAGCCTGATTCTTCCTCGCCCTCTGCCCCTCTCCCCACCACGTGGCGCACACCCACTCTCTCTCTCTCTGTCTCCCTCAAATAAATAAATAAAAACTTTAAAAAAATAAACAGTAATACTTTTATAATTTGTGAAGTAATTTAGGTAAATTTACTTAGCTGCACTTTAAACATGCTTTCCTTGCTAGACAAATTAGATATCTTTTTTTTTTCTTGAGATTTATTTATTTGGGGCACCTGGGTGGCTCAGTTGCTTAAGTGACTGCCTTGGGCTCAGGTCATGATCCTGGAGACCCGGGATTGAGTCCCACATCGGGCTTCCTGCTCAGCCGGAAGCTTGCTTCTCTCTCTCTCAGTCCCTCTGCTTGTGTTCCCTCTCTTGCTGTGTTTCTCTCTGTCAAATAAATAAATAAAATCTTAAAAAAAAAAAAAAAGATTTTATTTATTTATTTGACAGAAAGAGAGATCACAAGTAGACAGAGAGGCAGGCAGAGAGAGAGGAGGAAGCAGGCTCCCCGCTGAGCAGAGAGCCTGAAGCAGGCCTCGACCCCAGGACCCTGAGATCATGACCTGAGCCAAAGGCAGAGGTTTTAACTCACTGAGTCACCCAGGTGCCCAGATTTCATTATTTTTACTCTAGTGATTGAAAAACGTAAATAACTGAAGCTCAGAAGGCTTATCCTAAATCACCCAGTTATCCAGTGGTAAATATGAGTGTAGACTCTTCTCTTTTTTTTTTTTTTAAGATTTTATTTATTTATTTAAGATTTTATTTATTTATTTGACAGAGAGAAACACAGCTAGAGAGGGAACACAAGCAGGGGGAGTGAGAGAGGGAGAAGCAGGCTTCCTACTGAGCAGGGAGTCCCATGCAGGGCTTGATTCCGGGACTTCAGGATCATGACCTGGGCCAACGGAGCCACCCAGGCGTCCCCAGACTGTCTTCTAAACCAAGTTGAATCTCAACAAAACATATAATGCTACAAGAAGCACATAGTTTATACGTGTTAATGAATCAGAAATCATATAGCCAATACCCTCAAATATGACAGAGCTAAAACATGCTGTATTTCCCACTTCCTATCATTCTTAATTAATACTAATTCTGGAGGCTTATCTAGTCTTCATATTATTTGAGCTTGAACTACTTTATTATTTTTCCCCCAGGACCGGCATACAAGCATATACGAGCAGTCTTGATTTTTGTCAGAGGTGAAAATTGCTATACATGGAGTTTAATGATATTTTTGATGTCACAGTTAAGATAAGGAAATAGGTTACAGGATTCTATAAAGTACGTGAGTCATGTAGATTTGTGGTATGTTTACTAGGATAACTAGCGCTTCACTCTCCTATCCTCTCTGAATGGCTTTCCATTTTTCTTTTAGTCTATGGTTTTTAAATTTATTTTTTTAAATTAACATGTAAAAATGGATTTTTCAATGTACAGTTTGAACTTTATCATATGTGTAGCTTCATATAACCACTACCAATATCAGAATATGAAACATGCTCCCAAAACTCTCTTGCTCTGTTACTTTTTGGTCATAAGCCCCTCCCATCCTTATTCCCAACAAGCACCGATCAGTTTGTCATCACTCTAGTTTCTCTCTTTTGAGAATGTCATATAAATTAAATCAGGGTGCCTGGGTGGCTCAGTGGGTTAAGCCTCTGCCTTCGGCTCAGGTCACGATCTCAGCGTCCTGGGATGGAGGCCTGCATCAGGCTCTCTGTTCAGCAGGGAGCCTGCTTCCCCTTCTCTCTTTGCCTACCTGTGATCTCTCTCTGCTCTGTCAAATAAATAAATAAAATCTTTAAAAAAAAATCATACAGTATGCAGCCTTTAGAGACTGACTTCTTTCATTCAACATAATGTCTTTGAGCTTCATACAAATTGTTATGTATAGCAATAGTTTATGGTTTTTATTTTTGTGGTTTTTTTTTTTTTTAAATTGCTGAATAGTATTTCATTGTATGGTGTATCCCAGGATTGGTTTGTTTGGGGTTTTTTTGTTTGTCTTTTGTTTCTTTGATTTTTAGCCATTTATCTATTGAAAAACAATTAGGTTGTTCCCAGTTTAGGCTATAAAAATTTGTGTATAGGTTTTTATGTGAACATAGTTTTCATTTTTCTAAGTAATTAGGTGATATGATAAATACTTATTTGACTTTACAAAAAAATTATCAAACTTTTTTCAAGAATGGCTTCACTGTTTTATATTCTCACCAATGTACAAGAATTCTAATACTCTACATCATCACCTGTACTTGGTACTGTCAAGAATTTTTTAAAGACATTCTAATAACTATGTAATCATGGTTTTAATTTAGACTTCCCCAATAGCTGTGAGAGTAGACATATTTTTATGTGTTTATTTGCCTTCTATGTATCCTCTTTTATACAGTGTCTTTCCAAGTCTTCCTATTTTTAAATTGGATTATATATTTTCTTACTTTTGAACTTTGAGATTTTAAAAATATATTTTGGATATCAGTTTTTTGTCAAATATATGATTTGTAAGTAATTTAATCCCAGTTTGTAGCTTGTCTTTTCATTATCTAACATCTTTCACAGATATAATTCTTTTTTAATTTTTATAAAGCCCAATTTTCAACTTTTTTCATTATGGATTGCCCTTCTGGTGTCATATCTAAGAACTATTTGCCTAAACAACGGTCATGTAGACTTTCTTTCATATCTTCTTCTAAAAGTTTTATAGCTTTATATTTATATCTGTGCTCCATTTAGAGTTAAGTTGTATATAATATGAAGTTTACGTTAAGGCTCATTTCTCTGTGCAAAGATATCTAATTGTTTCAACATCATTTATTGAACAGATTATCTTCACTCCATTTAATTGTCTTTGTACTCAGGCAAAAATCAATTGACTATATTTGTGTGGGTCTATTTTTATAATCTCTATTAGGTTCCAATGATCTATATATCTGTCTTTCCACCCATACTGTTTTTATCACTATCCTTTAATTATAAGTCTTAGAATCTTAAGATAATACAATTTCATCAAATTTATTCTTCCTTTACAAAATTTTATTTTAGCTATAGCAATTCCTTTACATTTCCATATAAATTTTAGAATCACCTTGTCTAAATCCACAAAAACACGACAAGGAGGGCACCTGGGTCACTCAGTCAGTTAAGCATCTGCCTTCATTTCAGGTCATGATCCCAGAGGCCTGGAATCAAGTCCTGCATTGGGCTCCCTGCTGAGCAGAGAGTCTGTTTCTCCCTTTCTCTCTCTCTCTCTCTCTGCCTCTCCCCTCACTCATGCCTGTGTACTCTCTCTCTCTCAAATAAAGAAGTAAAATATTTTTTAAAAAAGCACTACAAGGATTTTAATTAGAATTGCATTAAATCAGTAGAACAAGTTGAGGAAAATTTGTATGCACTATGTTGAGTCTTCCGATCTATGAGTATGTCTCTCCCCTTATTTTGAGTCTTATTTGATTTCTTCCATTATTATCTAGTGGTTTTTAGCATATAGATCCTATACATATTTTGTTAGATTTATGCCTAATATTTTATTTTTAGATCTTTTGTAATTTCCTTTAAAAAAATGTGATGTCCAGGGGCGCCTGGGTGGCTCAGAGAGTTAAGCCATAAAATCTTTTAAAAAAATGTGATGTCCAATTAGTAGTAGTACTAATACTAGTAACTAATTAGTAAACTAATACTAGTTTACTAGTATGTAGAGATATGATGTTTGTGTTGTAACTTTTGGATTTTCTGTCCTGCGTAACAAATTATAACACACTTTATAGCTTAAAACTACTGACATTTATTAGTTCACATGTTCTGAGAGTTGAGAGTCTGGAAATGACCTAACTGGGTCCTTGACAGGGATCTACTGTGGAAGGATTGTTTTCTAAGATCCTTCAGATGTTTGCCAATGCTTACTTCCTTGTGGTTGTTAAGACTCATAGCAGTTTGCTTCTTCAAAGGCAAAGACATGGAAACCCTCTTTATGTATCAGTGATTCTGATAATTGAGGTTTTGCATCTTTGTTAGTAAGGGATGTTTGGACCATGGCTTCTTGAGTTGTCTGTGTCTGATGTTGCTGTAATGTTAATGCTGGTGTCATAAAATGAGATAGAAAATATTCCTTCCTCTTATACTTTCTGGAATAGATTGAATAAACAGATGTTATTTTTTATTTAGGTGTTTGAGAGAATTGGCCAATGAAACCATCTGGGACTGTTACTCTTTACTATTTAGAGTCCTCAAAAACCTCTTCTATTCATTCTGTCTAGGTTTTTACAGTTATATTCAGTGGGAGACACAGGATGGATTCCCCTGGGTGTCTTACCCAGAATCAGAACTTCTAGCTTGTGTTTATGGTGATTTCTTATGTGTCTCAGTCCCCGACTGCAGAAGTGCAGTCATTCTTGTTGCCTTCACAAAATGATTACATTAGTTGTTGCACATTTTTCTAGCCTGGTTTATTCCTATAAGTATATCCAAACAATGGACTTATCAGCCCAGTTTCAACTATATTAAGAGTTGTGATATTCCTACTAGATTTGTTAATCCTGTGTTTCTTCATTACCTTCAATGATGTTTACCCAACAATGTCTGGTGGAGTAGGGCTAGAACGATCACTACTTTGAAAGCATCAAGTGTACGGATTTTGTTCTACAATAAGTTCTAGCCCATCAGTAGATAGATAGATGATAGATGGATAGATAGATAGATAGATAGATAGATAGATAGATAGATAAATAGATAGATAAAAAACATTGTCCTAATACACCACATGGATCAAATATTTTCACATACTGGTTGGACTGGTTTTAAATTATGTTGTGTTATTTCAAATGATAACCTTCAAAATGTACAAGCCAAAAATTTATATGGAAGTCCTATGTCCAAAAAATCCAGGCTAAGAAATTTTAATGTCTAAACAAGAAAGTGGTTTTTTTTAAACAGTTATTTATTTATTTAAGTAATTTCTACACCCAATGTGGGGCTACAACCCCAAGATTGAGAGCTGCACACTCCTCTGAGCCAGCCAGGCGCCCCTGCAAGCCAGAAGTTTTAAAGATCTAGATTATAAATTTTTTAGTGTGTTTTTATCACTTATCCTTCTTTGTTTTCTTACAACCTGTATTAATATTTTATTGCTGCTATAACAAATCACCATAAAAATGTGACTTAATAAAACACAAATTTAGTATCTTAGAGTTCTATAGATTGGAGGTCTGACATGGGTCTTACTGGACCAAAATCAAGTTATTGGCAGGATTGCATTCTTTTCTAGAAGTTCTAGGGAAGAAACTATTGACACACCTTTTCCAGATTCTAATGGTTACCACATTCCTTGGTGGATGATGCCCTGCCTCCATCTTTAAAGCCAGGACTGTAGCATCCCTTTGACCCTGATTTCGTCCTCTCACCTCCCTTTGACCATAGACAGGAAACATTTTCCAGTTTAAGAACCCATGGGATTACAAGACTATAGGCAAAAATCATGTTCCAGCTGCAGCTTGCAAATCAGAGTTGGATATTTTTGAATTTTAATTTTTCCAATTTTAGCATGTGAAATAATTTCCTCTAAATGTAATGGTTCGTATTGTATGAAATTAAAATATATTTTCTCCTCCAAAAAAAAAAAGAAGAAGAAGAACCCATGGGATTAGATTGGGCTCACCCAGATAATCCAAGATAATTTCTTCCTTTTAGGGTTGTTAACATAATCATATCTTCAAAGCATTTTTTTGCCATGTTACATAACATATGCATATCCTCAGGTTCTTGGGAATAGGATATGGATATCTTTTGAGGAAGAGGAATTATTCAGTCTACCATACAACCCTTTAAAAATGAAACAATTATTCTTAGTTCAGAATCCATAAGATGCAGGACACAGACCAGATTTAACCTGCTTTAAAGTGTACAACTAGTTAGAGGGAGAAGGGGCAGGGATGCGAGCTATAATTTTCCATTTCCTTTGTGTTTATATGTTAATAGGTGAAGCTAGATAATTAAAACTCTTCATGTAACAAAAATAAAGAAAAAGCTTGCTTTTAATCACTAATATCAGAAATGAATCCAGGATGTTTATAAAGATTGAGAATGTGATTTTTTTAATTCAAAAAAGAAAGGATATTCACACTTACTATGAAAATTTGCATGAATTGCTACATTCTGGATAACTTTTTATAACCATTGTGTTATGATGTTTTAATAAATACATGAATCATACAGTTTGTTTATTTGTTATATGTTATAACATTTTCCTTTTTTAAAAAAAAAGATTTTTTTATTGATTTGACAGAGAGAAATAGGGCAAGAGAGGGAACACAAGCAGGGGGAGTGAGAGAGGGAGAAGCAGGCTTCCAGCCGAGCAGGGAGCAGGGAGCAGGGAGCCTGACACTGGCTTGATCCTGGGACTGCAGGATCCTGACCTGAGCCCAAGGCAGATGCTTAATGACTGAGTCACCCAGGCGCCCCTATTATAACATTTTCATCCCTTTCTACCTGTGTGAATATCTTTCTAGTTCTTCAAAGTCTTATAAAATTAAAATACAAAAGGTGCTTTTTCTCTTCTCACTAATAACAAACAGCATATGCATTTTTTTCTGAATTCAGTCCTTTATATGTTTTATGCAATTTCCATAATAGAGTAAACTTTATGCATTGACCATTTAAAATCACATAATTTGGGGTGCCTGGGTGGCTAAGTCAATTAAGCATATGCTTTCAGTTCAGGTCATGATCCCAAGGTTCTGTGATCGAGTTCTGCATGGGGCTTCCTGCTCCGAGGGAGCCCTGCTTCTCCTTCTGCCTCTGCCTGCTGCTCCCCCTGCTTGTGCTGTCTCTCTGTCTCTGTCAAATGAATAAATAAAATCTTTAAAAAATAAAATATAAACTAAAATAAAATCACATGATTTATCCAACTTTCTATAAAAGTTAAAGACTTAAGCTAATTGCTGTTTTTGAAAGTCTTCTAGTTGCCCAATGTTTCATAATATTTTTTTAAAGATTTTATTTATTTATTTATTTATTTGACAGAGAGAGAGATCACAAGTAGACAGAGAGGCAGGCAGAGAGAGCAGAGGAAACAGGTTCCTTGCAGAGCAGAGAGCCCGACGCAGGCCTCAATCCCAGGACCCTGGGATCATGACCTGAGCTGAAGGCAGAGGCTTTAACCTACTGAGCCACCCAGGCACCCCATAATAATTTTTCAAGCAATCAGACTCTAAAGATTCTAGAATTATGAGTTTCTATCCTATTAATTCATAACAAAGATTAATCCTAAAAATAAAGTACAGACTTTATCCATAAAAGTCATTTTTACATTCATAAAAAATCAAAATGAAAAAATATTAATATAAACTTTATTAAAGAGTTGCCATTTGTATCTTAGAATTTGGAAGATGTTCTGGAAAAACCAATGACTAATTATTGAAGGGGTGCAGGATGAGACCTCTCAAAATGTGCCACTTCGTATAAAGACTATTTTGACTTAGAAGTAATCATAGGGCTCCTGGGCGGCTCAGCTGGTTAAGCATCTGCCTTCAGCTCAGGTCATGATCCCAGAACCCTGGGATCCCGCCCCTTGTCCGGCTCCCTGCTCAGAGGGGAGCCTACCTCCCTCTCTCTGTTTGCCTGCCAATCTGCCTACTTGTGCTCTCTGTCAAATAAGTCAATAAAATCTTAAAATAAAAAAAAAAAGAAAAGAAAAGAAAAGGAAAAGAAAAAGAAGTAATGAAAACTCAGCAGATGCAAGAAAAGCTCTCTGCCTCCTCCATAACTGCCTAAATTTACATTGGAAAGGAGAATCTGTGCCAGGCAGACAACTATTAACAGAGACTCCCCTTTACTAAAGGAACTTATCTGAGTAATAGAGCAACCTTGTTTTTCTCCAAACATCCCTTTTCACGTTCTTGCCAATGAGCTTTCTCCCCTTTTCATCCTCAGAACCCCCCTCCTGAGCTCAAGGAAGCTTCACTGTCTTTGGAATTCCATGTCTGTGAGCACTCCCCATATATATGCCTAATAAATTTATTTTCTCCTGTTTATCTGTCTCATGTCAATTTGAGTCTAAGGCCAGCCAGAAGGACCACAGGGCACAGGAAGGGCTTCTTCCCTGACATCATTTTGAAACCTCTTAATTGTCAATTATTATTACCACCATGTCTTCAAATTAATTGAGAAATTCTTTTTCACTGGTTATATTTTGACATGACATTGCTATGAGTTTAATGCATGGGGGAAAAAAGCCAAGTCTTCACATTTTGACAGAGAAGGAAGTGCTTTTTTATGGGGCGCCTGGGTGGCTCAGTTGGTTAAGGAACTGCCTTCCGCTCAGGTTATGATCCTGGAGACCTGGGAAATCAGGCCACATCGGGGCTCCCTGCTAGGAGGGAAGCCTGCTTTTCCATCTCTCATTTAAAAAAAAGGGGGGGTTTAAAACAATAATTAATTTTAGGGAGAGAGAGAAGCAGGGGATGGGACAGAGAGACAGGGAGAGAGGATTTTTTTTTTTCTTAGATTTTTATTTATTTCACAGAGAGAAGAGAGCGGGCAAGCAAGAAAGCACAGCAGTGGTGGGAGATTATAATAATGGAACAACTCACTTGGTAAAATCTGGGCTGATAATAGCTGGACCAGTCTTCATAAGTTTTAGGTTTTGAAAGTGAATTGCCTGAGATTGTAATTTTTTTAAAAAGATATTATTTATTTATTTGACAGACAGAGAGAGATCACAAGTAGGCAGAGAGGCAGGCAGAGAGAGAGGAGGAAGTAGGCTCCCCGCTGAGCAGAGAGCCTGATGCGGACCTCAATCCCAGGACCCTGAGACCATGATCTGAGCCCAAGGCAGAGGCTTTAACCGTCTGAGCCAGCCAGGCGCCCCTGTGATTGTAATTTTTTTTTTTTTTTAAGATTTTATTTATTTGACAGAGAGAAACACAGCCAGAGAGGGAACACAAGCAGGGGGAGTGAGAGAGGGAGAAGCAGGCTTCCCGCTGAGCAGGGAGCCTGATGTGGGGCTCGATCCCTGGTCTCTGGGATCATGACCTGAGCCAAAGACAGTCACTGAACCAACTGAGCCACCCAGGCGCACCCTGTGATTGTAATTTTTAATATATAATACATATGTATTGATTGTATAATTTCTGGAGGAGAGCGATTTGGTGTTTAATCTCCAGGGTAGAAATTGATCAATAATATAATCTCTGCCCTTTGATATTTTTAAATTGACCTCTCTCAGAAATACTACCAATATTTCAAAAGAATTTGAGACTTCTTAAACATCAACACTTGGAATAGCTATGAGAGAAGTAATTTTCTATAACTTCTCAAGAAAACAATGCATGATTCCATTACGAGACTTTCTTTAGGGAAAAAAAAAGTTATTTTCTATGTTACATACATATCTTTCAGAAATTCTCATATATCTTGGAAAACTGTAGGCAAATCTACCTAATTTATTTTTTAGAAGGCCCTGATGTAGAAGATTTCAGGTAAAAAAAAAACCTTGAATTTCATAAGAAACTTGAAGTAATTAAAAAGATTTAGGTATTAGGATTTAGGAGTTGCTTTACCAACTGTTTTCATAGTTGTTACCTGAGATCTTGGATAATTTCTTATTTTTTAGATTGAAAAACAGATTTCTGATACTGTGCCAGCCAATCTGTTTGATTAAGTCAAATATCCTAGAGCCAACTGCCCTTGAATATCGTGGAAATTGCTGTTACTTTATTCTCAGGATGTTTTCATCCTTAAAAAAATTATCAATATTTTTTGAGTCTTTGGAGGCTCAATAAATAATATCCATTTTCTCTGCTTGCAAACTGAAGCAACGAGGTAATAAAAAATACAGTAAGGCAAAAGGGAAGCCAAAATATCACCTTCGTCACTGATAAAGCTAGTATTAGAGAATGTGGTTCATTTTCATAGGTAAACAGTATCTTCAGACTGAGCATGGAAATTAAATAGATTCACCCACAATAGAATCACATCAACTGGAGGTGGTTCACGTCCAAGAGTTAAGAGAAAAGGGGGTGGCTACACATATGCAGTGTTTCTTTATAGTTTCCCAATCCATTTGTCACTTTCCTCCACAGGAAGTAATGTTAAGCTAATGGGATCCCTCCACATGGAAGTGAACTTTAGGAATAGAGATAAAGTGTTCTATCAATACTATCCTTTCTAGGTTAGTCAGTTATAATGTTGATATAGATCATCTACCAGATACTAATGTCTGTCCACAGTCTCTCTGATCATGATCATGGCGTGTGCAGTTTGCATGAACTGTATGTATCCTGAAGAGCATAAAACTTGACTTGGGTTAGACTGACTAGATTCAGCATTAAATTGAAAGTGTACTAAACTCCCTCCTGCTTTACCTCATACCAGTCATACACACACACGTATTTTTGTATTGCCACCATAGATTTTGTTATATTTAATCCTCTTGAAGGTATTCAGAATTGAGAAATATTACTCTTTAGAGCATGAAAGAATGTGGGACCTCATTTAATTAACTGTAGTCATTGATTCCACTCCTGACACAAACATAAAGAGAGAAAAAGACGCCAGCATGTTGCACGTTAAAAGTAAGGCTTTGGAGCGCCTGAGTGGCTGAGAGGGTTGGAGTCAGGTCATGATCTCAGAGTCCTGGGATCAAGCCCCGCATCAGGC
Organism: Spilogale gracilis; assembly: GCA_004023965.1. Classification (NCBI taxonomy): domain Eukaryota; kingdom Metazoa; phylum Chordata; class Mammalia; order Carnivora; family Mephitidae; genus Spilogale; species Spilogale gracilis. The sequence goes on from PITA01006274.1 coordinate 30,749, forward strand.
TCTCTGCTCAGCGGGGAACCTGTCTACCCCTCTTTCTCTGCCTGCTTCTCTGCCTACTTGTGATCTCTCTGTCAAATAAATAAATAAAATCTTTAAGTAATAATAATATTAATTAATTAATTAATTAATTAAAGCTCCTTCCCCTCTCTAGGCAAAAAATCTCTGCTGTCGCAAGGCTGTCTCTGCCGACACAGAGGCGGGTGCTCCCACACCTCTCCCATGAACTCCAAAGGGCTGTGTGGTTCACCTGTCTATTTGAATCAGTCCTCCTTAACTCACTACATCAACCTTTTGTTTCCATCAAGTGGATTTCTTTAGTGTATCCCTCATGTTATGCTTTTTCCTAACTTCCTTGGATTTTTCACATCCTTCTCCTTTGTTCTGATCTATCTCCATCCCATTATCTTTAAGTGTCCTGTGCCAATAACATCAACTCTAGTTGAAACTTCTTGAAAATGTCCATCACTGCTCTAGCTCAGTGTCCATTGAACTATCTAGTCTCAGAAATTCTGAAACACTTGTTTCGCATTCTACTTAGTTATATCACTTAGGTCATTTTCCTATTATTTGGGGGGTATTAATCGTAACTCCTGTAGTAAATCAGAAACAGTCGAAGACCAGCTCTGTCCACTTCTTTTATTCCTTAACGTGTGTATTATAGTAGCAGCAGCTTAAGAAGTACTGATGTCAGCTAGACCGAGGTCTAATGCCAGTTCCATGGCACCTGTTACTGTAATTTCCAGCCAGTTACTTAGAAGCCTTAGTTTCTGTGAAATTGAGACAAACACACTGTAGAAAGATTAGATGAGATGATATCTTCAAAGGACTCAGCATGATACCTGAGCTATAGTATTCAGGAATGTCAGTTACTGTTACCATTATTTTCTGATGAATGTTCATAGTTAAGATGAACTTATTGATGAAGTCATCCATATTTCCTACAGAAACATATCCAGTGCTAACTTGGAATATGTACAGCTTCAGGACCACTCTAGTGTCTTATAAGCATAAGACTGCTGAGGAATTGCCACTGGGACTCTGAATTCCTTAAGTGCCAGAGTGATGCCGCTCAGTAGTTCTCAAAGTATGATCTGGAAAGCCCATGGATCCATGAATCCAAGATGATTTTCATGATAATTCTAAGACATTATTTGCTTTTTTTACCATCATTTTCTTTTTTTTTTTTTTTTAATATTTTATTTATTTGACAGAGAGAAACACAGCCAGAGAGGGAACACAAGCAGGGGGAGTGAGAGAGGGAGAAGCAGGCTTCCCGCCGAGCAGGGAGCCCGATGTGGGACTCGATCCTGGGTCTCCGGGATCATGACCTGAGCCGAAGGCAGTCGCTTAACCAACTGAGCCACCCAGGCGCCCCTTACCATCATTTTCTAATGAATGCGCCAGGGGGTTTTCTATAGGCTTAATGACATGATATTGCAATAAACTGAATGAAGAAACAGATTTGAGAATTCAGATGTTTCAATTACTCAGAAATTAAAGATATTTATTAAACATTCAACAATGCTACTCTTCTCATTCAATAATTGTTTTGGAAAATGGTTTTTTTACATTTCATAAAATATAGTGCCAATGGGATTATAGTTTTTTCAATGAATTAATATTTTCAAATCTGTCAATTATAATATTTAATACTGTAAATATAAATAGCCATAACCTACATAAGCAAAAGCTATTTGTGGTCTTCAGTAGTTTACAAGACTGTAAAGGAGTCATTACACCAAAATGTTCAAATGCTGGTGTAGCTGACACTCCCTTTATTTTAATGGGCCAAATAATCAGAGGGATGCAGTCAATACTGGTGCCAAATATGAATTGTAATTATACGTTCTTTCTCTTTGATTTTCCTAAGTTCTCCCTTTCCTTTCCTGTCCTCCCTCCCTCACTTTCTCTTTCTCTCTCTCTTTTTCTCTCTCTCCCTCTCCTTCTTTTCTTTCTCCCTCCCTCTCTTTCTCCCTCCCTCTCTTTCTTTCTTTCTTTCTTTCTTTCTTTCTTTCTTTCTTTCTTTCTTTCTTTCTTTCTCTCTCTCTGAGGTCCTTTACTTGTATTTCCTAGTTCTGTCACCTTCTTAAAAAGAACCATCATGAATCTCAAAAAGTAAAATTGAGACATAAGAAAATACTTATAAAACAAATATAAATATTTCATGGTGGTGTGGGATTCTCTCACTGTTAACTAGGAAGTCTTTTGATCTAATGTTCTAACTCTAGGCAAGATTCCACTGAGCCTTTAATAATAATTATTACAATAATACTTGTTTAATGGCTGATACTTATTAAACACTAGTTATATGCCAGTCATTGCCCTGGGTAATTTAAATGCATTATTTCATTTAATCTTCACAATAATCTTTTGATATACATTAAGGTATTATTAACATTTGTCTCTGAGGAAACAAAAGCCCAATAAATTTAAAGACTACAAAAATCACACAGGTAGAAATTAAACTTGCTTTAGAGCCCATGGCTTGTCTACAGACAGAATCAAAGCTCTTTCTCTATAAGCATTGTCACTTAAAGTAGAAAACTTATGGGGCGCCTGGGTGGCTCAGTTAGTTAAGCCACTGCCTTGAGCTCAGGTCATGATCCTGGGGTCCTGGGATTGAATCCCACATCGGACTCCCAGCTCTCTGGGGAGTCTGTCCCTGTGACCTCTCCCCTCTCATGCTCTCTTTCACTCAATCTCTCTCTCAAATAAATAAAGTCTCTCTCTAAAAAAAAGAGAGAAAGTAGAAAACTTTCTCCAGCCCGTGTTTACTGTTCAGACTAGCAATTCTTTAAAACCAAGAATATTTGCTTTATCTTTTACTTCATATATAATAACAGCATGGTGCTGACTTTATATATCATGATGATCTGAGTAATCTTGCCCAAAAATTAGCTGTCATTTAATTTCTTATTTATATGTGTTAATTATTGATTATTTACCATGTAACAAACTTAGTGGCCTCAATCAGTAAATATTTATTATCTCATGGTTTCTGTAGGTAAGAAATTCAGGAAAAGCTTAGATGGAAATTCGAAATAATTCTATGTCAGGGTCTCAGGAGTTTGCCATTGTAGGGGTACACAATTTTCTCCTTCTTCTCTTCTAGGTTCTTGGGTGGTCTAATAATTGGAGGTAAGACAGATTAACAAAAGGAAAACAAAGAAAATTATATAAGGGAGACCTATAAAGATATGAAGACTCAAAGGCAGACAGATAATTAAGCTGTTATTATCCTGAGTGAAGGAAAGGGGTATGGGTCTGAGGATATAAAGAGGTGGAAAGCCATTCAAGGGAAGGCAGAAGATAAGTTTCCTAGGTAAAAAAGTTATCTCTAGGAGTTCCTGGGTGGCTCAGTCGGTTAAGTGTCTGCCTTTGGTTCCATTCATGGTCCTGAGGTCCTGGGGCCCTGGGGTCTTGGGATTGACCCCACATCAGGCTCCCTGCTTGATGGGGATTCTGCTTCTCCCTCTCCCTCTGCAGCTCCCCCTGTTGTGCTCTCTTGCTCACTGTCTCTCTCTGTGTCAAATAAATAAATAAAATCTCCAAAAAAAAAAAAGTTATCTCTAGTAAAAGCTCTCTTTCTGGTATAGACTCCCTTTCCCATGTAAATCCAGGCAGTTGAGGGAAGGCAAAAGCCTTTTTTCTGAATCTGCTGGGTTTTTGATTGCCTTTAGCTGAAAATAATCCTCATGCTAAAGTACCATATCTTGGGGGGATGATTTCCCCTTAATAGTCAAGACGTTGACCAAGGCTACTGTTATCTGGAGGCTTGACTGTCACTACAGCATCCACTTCCAGTGACCTCACAAGAGGTCTTCACAAGAGTTCCTTTCCTCCACTTCTCTGGGATGCTGCTTCAGTGTCTTCATGACCTGGCACTTGGCTTCGTTCAGAGTGCAGGACTCCAGAAGAGCAAGGTGAAAGCTGCACTATCTCTTCGGAAGGAGCTTTAGATCACATGTTAACATGTCTGCAATATCCTTTTCATGCCACAGTCAGGTATATTACATGCAGGAGTCAACTCCTCCAGGAATCATTGGGAATCATTTTGGAGGCTGGCCAGCACAATGTGTTTCAATTATTTTAAGCATAAGTTTTAGCTAAACCTCAAGTAATGAGTAATTCTGACTGTGCAACTTGATTTTTTCTTATTATTTTATCCACTTTCCTCTTATTCCACATTCACTAGTCTCCTTTCCTCACTTCATGTCTTTTATTGTGGTATATTAACAAAATTAAGACTGGAGAGTAGACAGGAAAGACCATGGCCTTAGGATATTTTAGGCCCAGGCTGAATTTCCTACTAATTTACTTATCTATAAGTACGGGATCTTTATACTTACCTTACTGGCTCCTGGCAGACTTAAATGAGTGTCTGTAATGTGAAAACTGCTCAAGAGGGGTGCCTGGGTGGCTCAGTTGTTAAGTGTCTGCCTTGAGTTCAGGTCATGAGCCCAGGGTCCTGGGATCGAGTCCCTCATTGGGCCCCTGCTAGGCGGGAAGCTTGCTTCTCCCTCTCTCACTCCCCCCACTTGTGTTCCCTCTCTAGCTGTCAAATAAATAAAATATTTTAAAAAGGGGGGGAGGGCGCCTGGGTGGCTCAGAGGGTTAAGCCTCTGCCTTCGGCTTGGGTCATGATCTCAGGGTCTTGGGATAGAGTCCCACATTGGGGGGATTCTGCTCAGTGGGGAGACTGCTTCCCTCTCTTTCTCTCCCTGCTTCTCTGCCTGTTTGTGATCTCTCTGTGTATCAAATAAACAAATAAAATCCTAAAAAAAAAAAAAAGAAAACTGTTCAAGAAATATTGATCATATTCAGATCAAATCTCTATCATTTCTTGTTTTGGTCCTTTAAAAAAAATACAAGGTGAAACTAATTAGTAAATGCATTTAATATAATGTATTTATTTCAAAATTTTTGTTGACCAAAAAAAACACAAATTTTGTTGCCAGCATCTTCATCTCTCTGCCTAAATAGTTACTGCAGCTACAACGAATTGGATGACCTGTTCATTTTTCAAAAGTTTTTTTAAAAAATTTTATATTCCAGGGGTGCCTGCGTGGCTCCGTGGATTAAGGCCTCTGCCTTCGGCGCTGGTCATGATCTCAGGGTCCTGGGATGGAGGCCTGCATCAAGCTCCCTGCTCAGCAGGGAGCCTGCTTCCTCCTCTCTCTACCTGCTCTCTGCCTACTTGTGATCTCTCTCTCTGTCAAATAAATAAATAAAATCTTAAAAAAAAAATTATAGGGGCGCCTGGGTGGCTCAGCTGGTTAAGCAACTGCCTTCAGCTCAGGTCACAATCCCGGAGACCCGGGATGGAGCCCCACATCGGGCTCCCTGCTCTGCAGGAAACCTGCTTCTCCCTCTCTCACTCCCCCTGCTTGTGTTCCCTCTCTGGCTGTGTTTCTCTCTGTCAAATAAATAAAATCTTAAAAAAAAAAAATTATATTCTACAGTACCCATGGCATCGAGAAATATATTAGATGTAATCCTCACTGTTTTGTTTTTACAATATGCATAAGATATCAGTAATTCTTCCTGATTCTTGATAATATTAGTGTGTTATATGATATTATAAGATGGTAGGTTGTCTCGGTTTATACTGTTATATCAAAAGGAACACAAAAGTTTGTCTTTTTTTTTTTTTTGTCAGTTAGAGGTCATTTCCAATCAACATTACTACTGACTCAAACTATACTGAAAATATCAGAAAGCACAGTACTTACCTATGTATTTTGTTTATCTAAATAATGGATTTAATGTTTTGCCTTTATGAGAATCAATTAAGTTATTATAAGAAAAGATACTTAACACAATGAAAAATGCAATATAGCTATGATATAGGAGTTCTTGGGTTTAGCATATATGTATGAGCATAATTTATACAATTTCAGTTCAATCTATAATGTGAAATTGGTAACAGGACATGACATAACTGAAGCTTGATGCAAGAATGGGTTTTTTATTCCATGTCTCAGCTATCACAATTTTAATGCTAAATGGTTTGTCATTTTTTATTAACTAGACATTTTTTCTCGATGACAAACTTAAGGAATAGTCTAGAGTTTTATAAATGGTTGCAAATGCTATGTAAATTTTTGGTCACACATAAAGTAGCAATTTTCTTTTTCACTTGGGTTGAATTTACTTTTAAGTATTTGAGTCACATACATAAATATAAGCCATAAATATTATTCAACACATGCTTCAGCATTTCCTTTTTCTCTTTTCCTGATGTTTCATTAGTGACGTTTTTCAAATCAAATTTACTAATCCTTGGTTCAGTCTCCAAACAGGAAATCGGTTCAGTGAGCAGGGATTCAAATGACAAAAGAACTGCTCACTTAGAGGATGCTTTAAAATACTTTGGTCATTGAATAAAACTGCAAGCCTCCAGATTTTTCTGACCTTAATGCTCTGATTTTTTCAGTTTGGATTTAACTTTGAATGAAAAACTTTGAAAAGCCAAATAGTCCATCAATATTATATTTGCTAGAGCCTGAGTTTCATACAACATCAAAGTATTTTTATGGCTTTGATATTTTTTCCTCTCTTAATTATGTTAGCCCTAGATATTTTGCGTTTAATACTCTTTTCCTGGCTTGTTCTTATTAGTAGTTAACACTTCATGTAGACCATAGCTAGAATTTCTGACAGCAGTTACTCAATCTTTTTTGACTGATAAATATGGCAGTGCTTAATTTAGGGTAAAAAGAAGACATATTTTTAAATCAATATGTAAATTGAAGATTATCTGTTCATATCGTATGTATATGTGATAAGCAGATATATGTGTACAGATATCGAGCTTCGTGATAAGACCTTTAATGTTAAAAATAAAAATCAAAATAACTAAAAATTTGGTTTAGAAGAAAACAAGCTACATTGACAAAAATCAAAGCCACCTAGGATCACAGCACAGCAGTCAGAAAAGATCTTTCTAAGATGTAAACAGGGACATTTCATTACCCTGCTAAAGCTTTGATGGCTTCTATATGCATTTAGAACAAAATGCAAACCATTAAACTTTGCATATAAGAACCTCAAAAGACAGGGTTCTGCCCTCCAGAAGATTGTGGTCACGTTTGGGACACAGGCATTAAACAAATACTCTTCAGTATGTAGTTATAAATTGTGTTAAGTGGAAGAAAGGGGAATGAAAAAGGACTCCAAGAGAGGTTAACTTGAGGAACTGAAACTAGATTGGTGGGTCAAGGAAAATCTCAGTTAAGATAGGAAGGTTGGAAGAAGAGTTCTAAGAAGAGCTTTCCAAAGGAGGGAAGAGTTTGTGTAAGAACCTGAGAAAGGCTTGATGAGCTGAAGAAAGCTCACCATGATGGCTTATCCAAAATAAGTGGTATAATTAGTCAAACTGTTCTTTTTTATTAGTCAGAGATCATTCTTTATGTACGTCAGCAATTCTGCTGTGTATTTTATAGTGTTTGGTGTTCTTGACCTGAGCCAAAGGCAGAGGCTTTAACCCACTGAGCCACCCAGGCGCCCGATGATCAATAAACATTTAATGAATAAGTACATACCCAAGTTTAATGGTGACAATAACTAAAAGGGGAGAGAGGGATAATAGTAGCTACCTCACATGTTTGTGAGTCTCAGTTATGAGACGTCTAATAGAAGGCCCTGATCTCAGAGCCTGGGACATAGAAGTGTTTGATAAAAGCTTGCCTAAAAAATTGAATTTCCTGCTTTGTTCTTGAACTATTCTAAATAAGTATTACATGAAATGTTGGAAGACATGGGTGCTTAGGTGGCTCAGTTGGTTAAGTAGCTGCCTTCAGCTCAAGTCATGATCTCAGGGTCCTGGGATGGAGTCCCACATCAGGCTCTCAGCTCATCGGGAGCCTGCTTCTCCCTCTGTTCTCTTTCTCTCTCTCTCTCTCTCTCTCTCTCTCTCTCTCTCTCTCAAATAACTAAATGAATTCTTTAGAAATGTTAGACCCCGGGATCATGACCCGAGCCGAAGACAGTCGCTTAACCAACTGAGCCACCCAGGCACCCCTAGAAGACAAATTTTATAACTATTATATGGAGCAATCACTATGTACTACCAAAAATTCTTATTAATTACTTAAATTGGATGCTATCAATATATTTTCCTCTCTGTTTCTTATGTGATTGGCAGAGGTAAATTCTTTTCGCATACAAACACAAACACGCTTTTGGATGGTTGGTAGACAGTGCATCATGAATAATGGTTTTGGGATAGGTAATGACCCCAAACCTGCACTTCCCTTCAGAGTATCAAAATATGTGCCATTTTTAGTGGTATATATATGCCACTATATATATATATAAGCTTGTATATATAAGCTTAGTTTTAAATACAGTTCTGAAGCTCTCTCTACTTACTCATCTTGGTTCTTCTCTTGAAGACTAAACCCAATATTACCCAAATCCAAGTTTGATAGCCCTTCGCTGAATGGTCAATACTCAAACATGAATTTTGATTAGAAAAGGAATTTGAGCTTTATTCAGGATACCGGCCACCTGGGAAGAAGGCAGATTCTTGTCCAAGAGCCAAATCTGAGGTTTCTGCCTGACCTAGGGATTTTTTGTTTTTGTTTTTGTTTTTGTTTTTAGGTGTCTACTGTAGTTAATCAGTAAAGGGAAGAAAGTAGTCTGTAATATTTCTGTAATATTTCTTGACTATGTGCAGATTCGCTGGTGCCTGCTATAGACATTATCTCAGTGCTTGAAGGTTGTGCAAAGGGGTCTGGTAACTTAGAGCTCAGCAGTTGCGCAAGGGCATCTGGTTCGTGTTTTGTGACACATAGGAGCGCTCTGTTCTTTCTAGGGAAGAATGCATGACTTATAGATAAAGGAAGGTTATTTAATCAGTCCTGTGATTAAGGGCGTTTGCTAAAGTTTAAAGACTAGTAGGTTAGCTGGGAGAACCAAGGCAGCTTCACTAACAGCCTTATATGTGGACATGAAATCCTCGCCTTCTGATTATTGAAGTGGGAACGCTATACTTCAAATCAGACGATTTGCTATTTCCTTGTTCCTAAATAAAACTTTGAAAATCCCTGTTGCTAGAAGAAAATCTGTTTCAGAATTATTATTCTCAGTGTTTCAGTCTCTCACCAAATGGTAAGCAAAATTCATTTTTCTTAGCCACCAATAGACTTGATCACCCAAATATGATAGAGCATTGTCAGTCATTTGGATTATTAAAAAATGAAACATTGATCCCTATAAATTAAATCGAAATATATATTCCATGGTTTCTATGAAATCATGTTTGAATAGGTCATTGTATATTTTTATTTCCTTACATATGGCTAAGTTCAGTCCCTTCAGCCAGATGATACGATTCATGGTTAGGTGAATTTAATGTCCTCTATTGTTTCAGTTTGAACTTGAAACCCCAAACAAGCATCTTGAAAATGCCTGTCTTTGATCCGTTGATCACAAAAACTGAGCAAGGTAGTATGGATGGCTCAATGTGAATTCATTACTCTTTTTTTTTTAAAGGCTTTATTTATTTATTTGACAGAGATAAACACAACTAGAGAGGGAACACAAGCAGGGGGAGTGAAAGAGAGAGAAGCAGGTTTCCTGCCAAACAGGGAGCCTGATGTGGGCTTGATCCTGGGACTTTGGAATCATGACCTGAGCCGAAGGTAGATGCTTAACAACTGCCCTGAATTTATTACTCTTATTAAGAAAATGACAGAAAGCCCTACTGGCTAAGACACAATAGAATCATTTTCATGTATTAACTACAGAGAAGGGTTCTTATTATGCTATCACTTTTACATGAAAATATGAAAAGAAAAAATGTTCAAAATAAAATAAGAAGTATAAGTATAATAAGCAAAACCATTCTTCCATTTTTGTCCTGAGCACAGAACATTTTCTTCTTGGGCAAAGAACAATCAATTCTGGATAATGGATCATGGGCTAAAATGATGACTATTTTGGGGCCTGTCCCATTAAACCTCCACCTGAATAGGGAGGATATCAAGGACTTAGAGGAGATAGATCCACAAGATAGAAAACATGGATCCTTAAGGAACTACATGGATCAACCCTTCCTCCCCATCCCACCCGTAGCTCACCTTTTGTGCCAATCTATAATGAATGTGGGTGGTAAATAACCTTCGTTGCCTATCACCACTGATATTTTGGAGTTGTTTGTTATTACAGTTAACCTACCCTGAGCAGTCCAATACCCAGTTTTCTGTAGAGAATACTATTACTGAATTTAATCAGAATCCATGAGTATGAGAGCTTCAAGATCATGGGTTCTGGATAAATTAAATAGTGGTGAGATCTTCAAAATATTTACTACAGAAAAATTAATTGTACCACAAAGCTACTAGGGACATGTTTAATGGAATTGCATACAAAGTATTAAGACCTTACATATTCTATGTAATGGAAGATCTGTTTTTCAGGTGTTCTAAACAGTAAAGCTCTTGGTACGCTGAAGGAATGCTACTTCCCAGCACTATGCTGATCTTTCATAGCATATACCCTTCACAAACTGCAATACTCGGGAAATGTATGGGGCAGGGGAGTGGGGAGGGGGGCAGCTAACCCACAGGGAGCTAATAACTGGGAGAAAGAGCTCAAACCCAAAAAACTTGGGTAAGAAAGGCAGAGAGCAGCAGTCCCACAGGGTTTTCATCAGCAACCTGAAGCATATGGAAGTAAAGCATTTCCTTGAATTTAAGACTTGCTCCTTTCAGAGTGAATTTTAAGCAAGAGCAAAAGCAAAGATTGTGCCCTGATAGAGGAAGCTAACATCATTCCTCAAATGAGACCTCTAGAAAAACAGGAATTAAACACACACAGAAGAGAATCCAAACTGACAAATCTCTCTCTTAAGGTACATAGGTTAAGGGTTTGCACCACTTCCTCAGAAAGGCAAAGATGATGGAACCCATATGTGTGACGTACACTGTTGTGTACACAATGATGTAGAAAACATTCTCTTTAATAAGTGGAGCTTCGGGGCGCCTGGGTGGCTCAATGGTTAAGCCTCTGCCTTTGGCTCATGTCATGATCCCAAAGTCCAGGTATGGAGTCCCACATGTTCCCTGCTCGGCAGGAAGCCTGCTTCTCCCTCTCTCACTGAACATTAAAAGATTCACCTTGTGTTCTGAATTTAGGGCTCTCCTTTGCTTTCGGTATTAAAAGTATTCAAAAAGGCCAATCCAGGCAATACTTATGGAATTCTATATTTACAAAGTTTCTTTCTGCCAGTGTACAGAGTTGGTCACTGGATGGCTCCTTACAGAACTCTTTTTTTTTTTTTTTAAGATTTTATTTATTTATTTGACAGAGAGAAATACAGCCAGAGAGGGAACACAAGCAGGGGGAGTGAGAGAGGGAGAAGCAGGCTTCCCACCGAGCAGGGAGCCCGATGTGGGGCTCGATCCCGGGTCTCCGGGATCACGACCTGAGCCGAAGGCAGTCGCTCAACCAACTGAGCCACCCAGGCACCCCTCCTTACAGAACTCTTATCAAACAAACCTATCTAAAGCCAATTGTTGTCCACTGTTTCCATCTCCAGAACTATAGGACATGAGGTGCATGTTCAGCAAAACATGACCAGGACATAAAAGGGACACCTGCAAAGACAAATATGGACCTGTCCAGAGCAGTTAAAGAATACATTTTAAGTCATGGCTATTACTAACCCCCAACAATTCTGTAGCCCCCTCAAAGGGACCTCATGTTGGCCCTCATGTTGGACAGTCATTCATAAAACAATGGAAATTCCATTAACTTCGGTCTCCTTGCAAGCTAGTAAACTAGAAGGAGACAGGATGTTTGACAGATTCCTTCAGAACACATCCGCTAGGCTACACTAGAAATGTCTAATCTATGGTTTTACCCCAACTGTATTTAGATTTGCCCGGCTGGGGTAAGAATGAGTAACATGAGCTCTTCAAGGACACTTCGCACCGCATTGTGTCTGCCCATTTTACTGGGAACAGTTCAGAAAGAGAATTATTCTTTAAATAACTTTGGTCTCTAAATATCAAAGGAAAGCATATGGGGCCATTGTAGGTCTATAACTTCCAAGGAGAGGTATACACACATAAATGACTAATGAATCTATTTATAAAGAAATTAAAATTCAGTAAACTAACTTATTTTGGTTCTGTTTGTTGTTGTTCCCAGCATGATAGGAATACCTTGTGTCATTGAATTTTTTTCCATTTGAAACAATTCCTTGGATTGACTAGTCATTTATAATGTTGGGTTGATTCAAAATGGGATGATTGGAACCTCCTCAGACTAATTTCCACCATAAAATGGAGCGATGATGACAGACATGCATATGGTAGTTTCCACAACTATTTATTGGTTTATTGCTAACCCAGAATGCAGGCTGTATAAATAGTGCATTGAAACAGTTATCAAAGGTGAGGAATAAGTTGGTCCCTTGTTCATTTGGTCTGTATTGTATTATAACCCACAAAGTGTTAAGTATTAACGGTTAGTTTTTATCTCCTCATCACTTACCTAAAGAAGAAAACTGGACAGAAACAATAAAACTAGCTCTTTGTTTCTTGTATCATTTCATGAATCTGGTCCTTCAATAAAATAATATATATTTTTCTATAGGTTCCTCGGGAATGTTTATTTGAAAATTGTTACCTGTGACAGACTTCTTTGTCATGCACCCCAGCTCTTCACCCAGAATATTATTTGAACTAGTCCTCAGCGCACTCTCTTTTTGGGCAAAGCTGGACTTGCTCTCTAAGATATCTTCCATTGCCTGACTACCCTCCCCTCACTTCCAGCACTAATACACAGTTCTTTGGATTTGGCCATGGCCTTCAAAAAACTTTGCAATTGAATTGGCTAAAACATGCGTGATGTTAAGCAAAGATGCAACTATAATACTTTTGGACATTAAAAATACTTCCCTCTATGTTGATAATAAGTAATGTTGGTGCTCAGGACTAACATATCTGAAGTTTTCTATTTCTATTATTATACAGCAAATATTCCTGAGATGTTTGAATGACACTTTCTAAAATTCTTTCACACAAGTAACAAAGTACTAGAAATCACAGAAATAAAAAAAGCAACATATCTACTTTTGTACCCGAGATTAGAGCATCACAATCCTAAAGTTGAATTCTAGGTTTCATGTTGATCTACTTTGGAATTTCGGATCTCTAGAACTTATTCATAATATATTGAAAGAAAAAATAGGGGTGCCTGGCTGGATCAATTGGGAGAGCACGTGACTCTTCATCTTGGGGTTTTAAGTTCAAGCCCTATGTTTGGTGTAGAGATTACTTAAAAAATAAAATCCTTAAAAAAGAAAGAAGGGAAAAACAAAACAGTTATTAACTTAGTCATTATCCAAGATAAATTGCTTTTTTATTGCTGTATGATAGAGATAAACCTCAGCTTCGACTCAGTTTGTTTCTAGGCCCCAATTATATGCGTAGCCAGTGTAAGGCAACCCCTTATTTCCAATAGTTTCAGAGCTGTAAGTGGGAGTTTCATTCTGGGAAAATTTATTCTATTTCACAAAACACAAAAATTGACCATTAAAGGAAAATAAGTGGAAATATGTGATGTTTATACTTTCTAAATACGTAAAATCAAATAATTTTTTTAAATTAACTATATTTATTTATTTATTTATTTGACAGAGAGAGAGATCACAGGTAGGCAGAGAGGCAGGCAGAGAGAAGGAGAAGCAGGCTCGCCGCCGAGCAGAGAGCCCGATGTGGGCCTCGATCCCAGGACTCTGAGACCATGACCCTGAGACCATGACCCTGAGACCATGACCTGAGCCAAAGGCAGAAGCTTTAAGCCACTGAGCCACCGAGGCGCCCCATGTAAAATCAAATTATCTTTAAAAAACAAGATCCAGGGGCACCTGGGTGGCTCAGTTGGTTGGGCGACTGCCTTCGGCTCAGGTCATGATCCCGGAGAGCCGGGATCGAGTCCCACATCGGGCTCCCTGCTTGGTGGGAAGCCTGCTTCTCCCTCTCTCGCTCCCCCTGCTTGTGTTCCCTCTCTAGCTGTGTTTCTCTCTGTCAAATAAATAAAATCTTTAAAAAAAAAATCATTTTAAAAAACAAGATCCAAAATATTCCTTTAGAGAAGTTTGTAGGGTTTTTTTGATTGTTTTTCTCTAAGAACTGGACTAATAAGGGCTTCTTAAAATCAGATCAATCAAATCTGAACTGAAGAAACCATCTTCTTATCTGGTGAATCTCTCTGTGGTTAACAGAAGTATTTTTCATTTTTCAAGGGCATTTGAACTACTTCCAAAATCTGTGTTATCTGTCTCAAAAATTTTCATTGAAATTTTATGACCACTGAAGTCTCTGAATGTTAAATTTGGGGGGGGGGGCAGTTTCCATGGTAATTCCTCTTCCTGCAATGTCTCCTGCTCTTCCACTTCAATAAGAGCTTTGTTGCTGAGCTTCTGAGAACTACCAACAGGCTCAGCTGAGCCATCATCACCCAGGATTAGACAGGTAGTGTTGCCAGTGGAATTAGCAGAGCAATTTTGATCATTCCCAAAGGGATCTAGTCAGTATATCAAAAGTTATAAAACGTGTAGGTCACAAGTTATAAACTGGAAGCTACCCATAGTTCAGAGTATCTTATTAACAAAGAGTTTATGTTTTTTAGTTGCAAGTTGCATCTGGTTATATGACACATCTGTTTTAATAAATTCCCCCTCCAAAATGCCGTAATCAATCAATCTATTAATTATTTAATTAATTTTAAAGCTTTTTAAGAATATTTATTTGAGAGAGAGAGAGAGAGAGAGAGAGTGCACAAGCTGGGGCAGGGGCACAGGGAGAGGGAGAGAGAGAATCCCCAAGCAGACTCTCCACTGAGCCCAGAGTCCAATGTAGGGCTTGATTCTGTGACCCTGAGGTCACGACTGGGGCAAAATCAAGAGTCTGTCGCTTAACCAACTGAGCCACCTAGGCACCCCAAACACTTAGTTTAGAACTGAAGAGAAAGATAAAGCACATCAAGCCAAACTTTTGTATGAGACAGGAGTCCCCAAAAGATGTTCACCGATTCTGTTAATGAGTATGAGTATATATTTCCTGAAACAGAAATATACTGTATATACCATTACCAACTAAACAAATGTACTCTTCTACTTTTTGGCCTTATGGGCTCATTCTACTGATTTTACATTAATATTAATTTTGGCTTTTATTTTAAGATTACATTTTTGTGATGTTCAAGCATGATATTAAGAAAATAACTATCTTTTCCTTTTTTCCTATCAAATAAATGAATTTTTATGAAATAGGTTTTCTAAATCTGCTAAAATGATCATACTTTTTTCTTCTTTGCCCTATTTTTATGGTAAAATTATATGAATAGATTCCCAAATATTGAGCCATCTATCTGTCAGAATAGTCTAGATTATGTTATAGTAACAAATATTCTTTTTTATCTCCATGATTTAAAACAGGATTTCTTACTTGGTACTGCTAACTCTTTGGGTTGGGTAACTCTTTGTTGTGGGGAGACTTTCTAATGCGTTGTATTTAGAGGCATCAATGGCCTCTATCCACTAGATACAAGTAACACACCCCATATAAGTTGTGGCAACTGAAAATGTTTCCAGACATAGCCAAATGTTTTTGGGGGGTGTATGTGGGGCATGGTTGACCCCAGTTGAGGATTTTAAAACAGTGAGGTCTTGTTTCATTCACAGTACGTGTCCATCAAAAATTAATTGGAGGCTGTCCTTTAAAGCCCTTTCCCTGGATCCTCACTGCACTCAGTGTTGGAGAGAAAGAGAGGTTGTTCAAATTGCACACCAGTTCTTACAACTCTTGAGTGGAAGTGATACGTGATGCTTCTACTCTTGTGAGCTTGGTCAAAGCAAATCACAGGGTATACAAAGGGAACTGGGAAATGTACAATGTGCCTGAAAGATAGGGAGCTAGTTATATTGCTAATCTGACATATTCACACTAGAATATTATTTTAGAATCTGCCTTGAAGTGTAAATTCTAACTCAGGCCTCTTTTGTCAAAAAGAGTGTGAACAGCATACTCCATGTCTAAATGCCTCTTTTAGTCTGCTTGGTTGTTCTCACCTATAATGACCTATAGGGTGATTGTATGGGGCTGATGTATTTTTATTATTATTATTACTCTTTCACTCTATGTGAATTACTTCCTTTTTTTTTCAGTTAACCACTTACACTTGTGCAATCCACAGTAGAATATCAATATTTCAGTATTTGTAGACTTGGTTATTTAAACAATGTGTGCGAGAAATATAAAAAACAAATGATCAAAAAACTTCGGAAGGAAATCTAAATCTGTACTGAGTAGAATGACTTCACACTCAAGTTGACAGGCTGAGGGTATAGAGTATGGTCCTTCCAACCCTCTTTAACTACACCCCTTTTCCCACCTTTGTTTCTGGGCTGGGGCTCCTTGCTGCTTCTCTTCTCCTTGTTGAAGTTCTATGGTTGTGCCACTATACTAAAGCTCAACTACTGTTAAAACGTGCAGCTGTAAATAATTATATAGGGTGTTAGTCATATAAAATAATGCTAATTACATAAATACATTGTAAGGGGAAGGAGAACTTTTCCCTTTTCCCTTTCTAGATTCTTTAGCTGGTCTAATAATTAAATTGATGTATGACAGAGTCACAGGAGACAAACAAATTTCATCGTGTATGTACAGGAGCCCTAAAAACATGAGACTCAAAGAAGTGACCAAAACAGGCAGCTTTTATACCTTTGAAACAAAAAACGATAAATCTGTGAAAAATTGACAAGGCAAAAAGAGTTTGAGCTTGGGGTAGTAAATTCGTGAAGAAATGACAAGCTTAGCTAATACTGCCTTCTGGACCCTAAATTCCCTCTCTGGTGATAAGGATGTCTTTTTCTCTCCTGGTATGGGGGGGGGAGTGCCTTTCTCAGGGGATATTTATTTCCTATTTTCTAGGGGGGCAAAAAAAGGTCAGAGCCTCTTCCTTATACCAGCTGTTTCTAAGCAACTTTAATTCAAAACAGTCAATATATCAACATGACATATTTTACGATGGCAAATTCTGCTCCCCTTCAATTGTAATTGCATTTTCAAAATATTTGAAGGCTGGAAACTGAAGATGTGAGGTAGGCTAAATATCATTTCTTGGGCGATCATTATGTAAAAGCTTTATGTACCATTCTCTCTTTATGTACCATGTATGATTCCTTGTGTAATCCAGGGATGTAATGCTATCACAATTTTATAAATAAGTAAGCCACCCTACGTTACACAACCAGTAAGAGATAAAGTTTGCATTCAAACTTAGCCCAAACTTGTTCAACTTTCCCATATTTCTTCTCTGAAGTTTCTTATATGGATTATAAAGAATCGAGGCTTATTCTTAAAGATGAATTTTACCCTAGAGATGTAGGGTTATAATTTTTTTAAAAAAAAATCATACTAATTGACAAATACTTATTCAATTTGTGAGTTGGTAATATATGTTCACTGTGGAATATTTCGAAAACACAGAATTACAGAATGTAGAAAAAATTGAGCAGAAATTTATCCATGAAGAGGTAATCATTGTGAGCATTTGGTGTACAATTGTATGCATTTTAAAAAGAGAAAATAAGGATAATTTTTTATACTCTAAAATACAATTTTAATAACTATGTAATTTTCCACTTTAGAAATGTGCTATAATAATTTAACAGTCTTTATTTTTTTGCACATTAAGATTGTTTCCAAAAGTTAGCTACCAAAATAATGCTGTAGTGATGTCTTTGTATATAGTTTAATAACCACCCTGTTTTCTTAAGATAAACTTTCAGAAGAAAAGATATGTAATCTTAAGATTTGCACACATAATCTCTAGATATCTTATAGATATTGTTAACAATAGTGCCTGTTTCTCAGCAAGTTTTCTGATATAAGAAAAATTCATTTATACCCTTTCAAACATTATCAATTCAAAAAAACAGAAAATAGTATTTTATTTCAATTTGCATCTTTTTGATTACTAGTAAGTTTAACTGGTTCTGTGGTGGGGAGAGGGGTGGCATTGGCTATTGTTATTTCCTTCTGTCTGAGTTGCTTTACCTGCCCTTTGCCCATTTTCCTAGTGTAATGGACTTTCCCCAGAGGCCTCTACCATAAATTCTATTCAGGCCTATTATTTTCTCCTAGCACACTATTTTGCCTTCCACTATAGCAGTGGATTAATATCTAGAAAATCATAGGTTTTTCTTGGATTAGCTCATCTAATCTAGTTTTATAGATCACTAGAATATAAAGCTTAGAATATAAAACTTAAATACTGAGCTTGCTATGGGACTTTAGGCAAGTCGCTTTATTCCCTAAGGCTTCATTTCTGTTTCAGTAAAAGATCCATGATAATTTCTATCTTCTGATATTGATGTGTATGTTACCTGGTGTAATAAGTACTCAGAGTAAACTTAGTTATCGTTTGTATTGTTGTTTGGTCTTAGTCTTGTTAAATTTGATGGCACTGAGCTCCAGGAAGGCAAAGTGATCTGTTAACTAATCTTCATCAGGGATCTTCTCTCACTTTTATGCAATCTTTGTGCTTTGTTACTCTGATTTTTATAGATAGTGCCTAACCTCAAGGCTGGGATTCTAATAAATAAATAATGGAGCAGATGTTTTTAAAGGAGAGAGAGATCATGTCTCGAATAATACCAAGTAAGGCAGCCATTCTTGTGCCTGTGTGGGTGGTTGACTTGTATATATAACTCTAACATCTTACTACGTAGCAGTGCTTCAGATTTTTAAAAGACAGAAGCATATGTAGAAATACCTGCTTGACAAATTTAGGGACCCAAAACAAACATAAACAGAACATAAACAAAACCCAGGATGCCAAGAATTAAGATTACCAGAAAGGAAAAAAATACACTCGATTTGCTTTACTGAATATGTGATATTATCCTAAATTATCTCTCTTTTGACCACTTTGCAGCTCTGTCTAGAGATAGAAATATAACTATGCCTTCTTAGGTATTGTTTTGTGTTGGCAATTGGCAAATAGCTTGCAAGTCTATTTTTGTCTCTCATATGGGACCTACTTATAACTTTTCATTTAAAAAAAATAGTTCCTGTATATGACCACCATACCCATTTTTTGATGTTTGTAAAGGACCATAGGTAGATTTTATGCACCAACCAAAAAAGGCTAGAAAGGGTCCTAGTAGAAAATGCAAAATGTTTGAAGGGTAATGAAGTCATGATGGCAGTCAATATCGTTCATCTTCCATGGATTTTAAATCTTTGCTGAGAGAGCATGTGCCAGTAAGAGGAAATTATTGGCTATTTAGATAATTGAAGTCAAATTTAATGGATTCTGCTATTAACCAAAATTGAAAGATTTCTTAAGTTGTTTCCCTAAGATGAACAAAGAATAAATCAAATATATATTTGTGAGATTTAGGTAGCTTAAATTAATGTTCCTCATAATCATTTTATCCTATTTTTTTTATTCTACCAGTTCTTAAGGAGAGAATGTAGACAACTAAGGAGTTTCTATCCTTTAGGAGCTTACCATATAGTGAAAGTTTTTTTTTTTTTTAAGCAAAAGCAGACAAATGAATAAAATATTTTTTAAAGATTTTATTTATTTATTTGACAGAGAGAAACACAGCCAGAGAGGGAACACAAGCAGAGGGACTGAAAGGGAGAAGCAGGCTTCCCGCCGAGCAGGGAGCCCGATGTGGGGCTCTATCCTGGGACTTGGATCATGACCTGAGCCGAAAGCAGTCGCTTTACCAAGTGAGCCACCCAGGCACCCCAAATGAAAAAAAATATTTAAAAACAAACTGTTATCCTTGTTAGGAAGAAAACCAACAAAGGGCTGAGATGGAGGATTGACTAGGGAACCTACCCTAGATAGGATGCCAGGAGGGCCTGAGGAGAGGCCCCTGAGACTTCGCATGGGGCTACAGAGGCAGACAACCACACCTCCCAGGGCCTCCTGGAAGGAAAGAGGTGCATTTATGTCCAACCTCTCCCAACCACGGTGGAAAGTTCTAGAAGAGTTTTAATCAGAGGAGTGAAATCATATAAAGATACTTCAAAGAGTACGGTAATTATAATCAAACAGTAAGAGAAAACAAGACTTAAATGCAGTTTATTATCAGTTATTAGTGGGAAGCCTTCCCCAAGGGAAAAGGGAATTCCTGAAAAGGAAAGTGTGAAGTATTACACTTTGCTAGCTTCTTCCTGTACTATGAAAGTCAGAACTGCATTATACAGCTATGAGTCATATGCATTTGACTGTATTATACATAGAATTCTTTTTAAGAGTATAGATAGATGTCCATAATGCCAATCAAGAAGTGAAGAGATTGGGAGAACACAGAGAAGGGCAGTCAAGGACAGAATAAAGGGAATTTGTGAAATTCTATGCAGCTGGAGAGGGCCTCCCCCCATAAAAAGCAAATTAAATGAAAATTATGGGGTGCCTGGGTGGCTCAGTGGGTTAAAGCCTCTGCCTTCGGCTCAGGTCATGATCTCAGAGTCCTGGGATCGAGGCCCGCATCGGGCTTTCTGCTCGGCGGGGAGCCTGCTTCCTCCTCTCTCTCTGCCTGCCTCTCTGCCTACTTGTGATCTCTCTGTGTCAAATAAATAAATAAAATATTTTTTAAAAATGAAAATTATGGATGGAGTAACTGAAAACTACAGGAAACATCAAAGTGCATTTTGACTGGGCTGGTAGCAAAAGATGACAAATTAGGAATCTGGAATAGGTAGAGTTATAGGAATACACTGGTGATAAACATCCACAGAGGAAACATTCTTCTTCAGTACAAGGAAGGAAGGAAGGAAGGAAGGAAGGAAGGAAGGAAGGAAGGAAGGAAGGAAGGAAGGAAGGAAGGAAGGGAAAGACAGTGCCATATGTACATTTCCATTACTATTTTGTGTCTAAATTGGGAGAGGGAAGGAAATACACAGGTTTTTCTTTTAGTTAAGCAACACGACTTGATTCCATGAAGTATAAGTACACCTGATTTCATAGATTTCATGACATTATTACTCTAAAGGTGACCATGATAGTGCATGAGCTTATTTCGGGTCCTTCAGGGTACGTCCGTGCCTTGGCATCACATGCAAAAGGACACAACTTCTGAGTTCTTAAATTAAGAAAAAACAAACAAGAGACAGAGAATGAAGAAACTTGGTTATCACTATTTTTTAAGGAAGCAGAAAACAAAATTGATTGAGACTTGGGAATTTGTTTTCAGTTTATATTTTTGTGTTTAAACTTTTATTATAGAAAATTTCAAACATGTGGAAAGTCAACAGAATAATATAATGAATTTTCAACATTCTGCCATTTTTTTATCCTGTATACCTCCAACCATTTACCACAGCATCTTGATCACTATTTTTTTTTGTAATTTGAGAGTTTAACATGTTTTTTTATGTTAATACAATGCTAATTCTTAATAATGGGATGTTATTACATAGAGGGATATTATCCAACATCAGTTTATTAGATGGATTTGGTAATAATTGAGATAAAACAGAACAATTCTTTTTGGTCTTGCTTGTGTTTTTGTTTTGATTAAACTTGAAAATGAAATGGTCTGCATCTTTAGGAACAGTCTTGGACTGGGAAGGTTTGGGGATCAAGCTTCTAGACTTGTGCTCTTTTACTAACTGGCCTTGTGACCTGAACTGCTCTATGACTTAATTTTCTCATGTTAACTTGAGCTGGTTGAATGTGGTATTCCCCAAAGTAGGCTCATATTTCCAAGTGGCTTATACTTGTCTTTAACAAAATACGGCCCGTACAGTCCTCATCATCTATCTACTTCAGCATCCAATCTACTCTTCAAGCATGGTTCAAGGTTTCATGCTATTGTTGGATCTGATTCAGTTCAACTCAAGCAATATTTACTAATGGATTATATGTCAGGCACTGTTCTTGGCACTGAAGATACAAATGTGACCAAAACTGACCCATATCCTCAACTTATTACGCTTTCATTCGAGTGAGGTGCACCTAATGGGGGTGAGATGGGATGAAAGTGAGATAGGATGCTCAGCAGTGACCTCAGCTTAGAAGATACATATGGAATCAAGATGGAGAAGAATGATAGAGCTGACTGGATATCTAGAAGAGCATTTCAGGCAGAGGGGATGTTGATAACAAAGGCCACATGGTGACGTCTGCCTGCTGGTCTAGAAGGGTCATGAATGAGGAGGCTAGTGTGGCCAGAACCCAGGGAACAATGAATGAAGCAGCATGTATTGGGAGGGGCCAAAATATTGTGAATGGCTTCATAAACCATATTATGGCATTAGTTTTACTCTCAGTGAGATAGGAAGCCCTTGAGGTTAAAAAGAAGTGATAGGAGTTGATTTATGTTTTAACAACATCATTGGTATGGCTGAGAGGACAGCAGAAAGAAGACCAGTGAGGCTACTTTGATCATCCAGATTAGACCTGAGAGTGGAAGACAAAGAGAAGGCAAGGGTGGATACCACGTGTTTTTTTGTTTGTTTTGTTTTGTTTTGTTTGAGTACCTGGATGCAAAGATCTGCGGGTTAATGAAGTTGGAAGTTCACTGGGGGGTTGGGGGTGACAGTGCTTAACTACACCCCTAAGATACCAATGTGATCCACAAATGTCCAGTAACTCCTCCCTGTCTCATTCCACCCCTTTCACTAGCTCTCTGCTTCACCATTTCTCTGTCTCTCTCTGTCCCACATTCTCAACGTGTACTTGTCTAAAATATGAAATATTAACCAGAGAAGTGTGCAGAATAATTCGTAGAGAGTGAAAAAGAAACTCCTCGTCTTTATCTTTCAGTGTTACACCATACTGTGTGCCCTTCAGCTTTTCTCTAAAACTGCGTAAAGTTTTAAAATTGGGAGGGATCATAAAAAATATCTTGTCCAACTTTTCACTTTATGGATATGGACACTAAGCTCAAATAAGTTTGATGACTCACCTATGGGACAGGAAGGAGGAGAAATAAATAGCATGGCTTTCTTAAAAGCAAGAAGTAAAGATACGACCATGAGAAGAGCAATTATGTGAGTAAATGACATAGTTTTAACTCCCAAAAAAGAAAACAAATAACAGAGTACAAACAAAAATGTTATATATATGCCCAGAGAGGAAAAGTGAGTGGTATCAAAGGCAATAGTTTTGACATGAGGGCAAAATAGACAATTATTGTGCGAAGCTTTTGTTAACGGCTTTTCAGGTCAATGGTGTTTTGTTTTTGTTTTTGCTTTTTAAAGATTTTTTTGTATTATTTATTCATTTGACAGAGAGAGAGATCGTAGGTAGGCAGAGAGGCAGGCAGAGAGAGGAGGAAGCAGACTCCCTGAGCAGGAGCCCAGTACAGGCCTTGATCCCAGGATCCTGAGATCGTGACCTGAGCTGAAGGCAGAGGCTTAACCCTATGAGCCACCCAGGTGCCCTGGTCAATTGTTTTTGAAAAAAATATAGATCTGCAATTTCTTCTCATTAACACCTCTTAGGCCTTTTTCAAATTTGTAGAAATTAAGACAGAATAATTCCACAACGTTATTCAGTTGGCCTATACAATTAATAAAAGTAGTTTTGGGGTGCCTGGGGGGCTCAGTCATTAAGCAACTGCCTTCAGCTCAGTCATGATCCCAGGGTCCTGGGATCCAGCCTTGTGTTGGGTTCCCTGCTCCGCGGGAAGCCTGTTTCTCCCTATCCCACTCCCCCTGCTTATGTTCCCTTTCTCACTGTCTCTCTGTCAAAGAAGTAAATAAAATCTTAAAAAAAAAAAAAAGAAAGTGGTTTCTAAACCAAAAGTATTTAATGTCTGTTTTGTTAGTAAATTCAGACTTTCATAAACTTAATTTACTTTTAAAGAATCTAACTTGAAGCAGAAAAAAATTAAAAGCAATCCTCTTATTGGATTTTTATCTTTTTAAAAAATATTTTAATTAGTGTCATTTATTTTTCATTTTCCAAAGTTAACCTATAGCTTTAAAACCACGTTGTAACAAAGCTTTCTGATGATAACTATTATTTCCTTAGTTAGTTTGAATTTTTGTGTATATTTTATGTTCATGGACATATAGATATAAATGTAAGTAAAGAGTAATAGAAATATTTTTTCCCCTTAACTTTACATGAAGAAAAGGCCCATTTATCTTGACTCAACTCGGGCACATGCATGCCTAGGTAGAACCTTTAGAATGATGCAGAAAGTAGTTAGTGATTGCACTCTTTAATGGAAAGGAAAAATACAGGGGGAAAAAGGAAACAAACCTGGCTTATACTTAACGATTAGCTCTCTAAGCTTCAGTTTTCTTATCTAAAAACTGGAATTACATGCTTACTGTAGCTACCTGATTGGTGGTTATAATGACAAAATAAGACAATGACTTTGAAAGCTCCCTGTTACACTGTGACAATATTATTAGCATGCCCATTCAGAAAACATATCAACTTATCTTTTTCCTGATGAGAAAAGACTGTATCCTAGAGTCAATCAATGAAGAAAAGCAGTGTTTCCACGTTCTTTAAATAAAATCTGTGTCTGTATGTTTGACATTTTAAAGAAGTAAGCTACATCCTGTGTGCTAGAATAGAAATATAGTGAGTTTTTCTTCAATTCCTAAAATTAAATGTGATTTCACTACAGTAGTAACTTTGCTATTTATTAATGCATACAGGTGTTCATTGGTACAGAGAGGCTCCCTAAAAACCCATTCCCGGGGACGCAGCATTGGTCGGTGTGAATGTCTCAGGAAAGAGAGACCCTTAATCTGGGAGCCAGCAATAGACACCTTGAGGATTCACCCATTGTAATTCAATTAAATTTTATTGAATTCCAATGGAGAAAATCATTAGGGGGCAAAGCTCCAGAGCTACTATACAGTGGAACTTCCTTCCAAAACTGGAAACCACTTTCTCGAAACTTATTGTTTCCAAAATAGCCCTGTGAATGAATAGGCTATCAATGGACAGCTATAATTATGTTTTTTCACCTCATGGGAAAACACACACCCTTCTAAAGTGACACATTAAACCATCTCCAAATCAAATCAACATCCTCCCAAAATAAAGCTGACATGGCTGTATGTCATGAGTCATTTTGGAAAACTTCTTTTTCTTGCTGCTGGCCATTTTAAGACACATTTTAGATTTTACTTTAGCATCAAAATTTTGTTTTGTTTTTAAAAGATACACCAGTCTTTATTCAAGTATGGGTCTAAGTCTTTACAGTCCTTGAAATTGATCACCTGAATGGTTTTAGCTTAAAGAACAGGACTAAAATGACCAATTAACCCACACACATCAGTGAGTACCCCTTAGTTTTCAGGGTAAATGATGTGAGGGATTAAAAGTTTAAGAGACATAATTCTTACCTGCAAGATGCTTGCAGACTAGATGGAAAATGAGAATAAAAATTTAAAAAATGGAATACTCTAAGAGTCATCTAAGAGGATGGTCAAAATTCAAGAACAGACATGAGATAAAACCTCCCATTTACTAACTCAGAATCTCCAGGGATGGGGCTTAAGAATTTGTATTTTTAAAGCAGCTGAGAAGATTGGGAGAGATAAACAGGTTTGGAGGCCGCTGGTATTCCACCTTGTCTCCTTCCAGTCTCTCCTCCAGTGATCTGCTTGGTGCTCTCCAAGTTTACAGAAAAACCTTCAGCCTCTCCCCTCTTCTTTGTCCCCCTTTCTCTCCTTTTCCCTTTTCTTCTTCTTCTTCTTCTTCTTCTTCCTCCTCCTCCTCCTCCTCCTCCTCTTCTTCTTCTTCTCCTTCTCCTTCCTCTCCTTCTCTTCCTCCTCCTCCTCCCCTTCTTCCTCCTCCTTCTTTTTCTTCTGCAGAGATAAACACAGCTAGAGAAGGAACACAAGCAAGGGGAGTGAGAGAGGAAGAACCAGTCTTCCCACAGAGCAGGGAGCAGATGCGGAACTGGATCCAGGATCATGACCTGAGCTGAAGGCAGCCGCTTAACAATGAGTCACCTAGACACCCCACTCCTTTTCCCTTTTCTTATTCCTAGTCTTTTGCTGGGTGTCAACCCTTCATTCTTTCACTTTGGTGAGAGGACTCAGTTAGGTCCTGAATGACTCCTAATAACACTACATTCCCAGATCAGATGTCTTAAGATCTCCACTTGGATTTCTGGCAGTTTCTTGTTCAAAATCAGTTATTGTATCTGCAGCCCTTTATCAAAGGACTAGCCCATCCCTAATTGACTGCAGGATGTAAGATGTAAGGTGAAATGAGATGGGGGCAAGGGAGAATGGGAAATGAGATCCACTAGACTCAAGCTAGGAGTTAGTCACCCTCAAATTGTCCTCGTACATGCCCATACATCCCTTTGTTTACTAAGACCGGTTGTTTCTACCCAAGGGTGAATCCTTCCTCACTCCTCCAACTCCAACTGTCCTATTTGATTGTTGAGAATTTCCCCTAGTTGGAGGAACCTCAGATTAGCTCAAGTTTGTGCTATCTTTAATGTCACTAGATATGAATTCTATTTCTTAAATTAACAATCTAAACTTTAGAGACCTCACATTTTGAAAAATATGACTCATGCTTTTAATTTCATTTTTATCATGTTCATTATTTATGAAGTTCTGAGGACAGTGTAGAGTTTTTTTTTTTTCTTTTAAAGGTTTTAGTTATTTGACAGAGAGAAACACAGCCAGAGAGGGAACACAAGCAGGTGGAGTGAGAGAGGGAGAAGCAGGCTTCCTGCCAAGCAGGGAGCCCGATGTGGGGCTCGATCCCCAGTCTCCGGGATCATGACCTGAGCCGAAGGCAGTCACTTAACCAACTGAGCCACCCAGGCGCCCGACAGTGTAGAGTTTTAAAGATCATTTAGAAACAAACTCCAAGGTATCACTCTAACGTAGCTCTTTAATATAAGAAAAATAGCAATAGCATTGGTGTTCATGAAGATTTCAAAGCAAAAACTCTTCAGTGTCTAAGATCTAGGTTTTTTTTTATTTTTGTTTGTTTGTTTGTTTTCCCGCCATTTGTTCTAGTGCCCTGCTAAGCTGACAGGGTATTCTTCCTGATGTTAACATCCTTAGCTTTAGCTCAGTCTTAAGCATTATTTCTTCTATCGTAAAACATTCTTTATTTTAACTTTTTAGTGCATCTTTTTTTTTTTTTTACTATGTAGGCTAACCTTAGATATAAGTAGATATCTGTCGATATTTGTGCTGTAGATAACAATAGAAATTTTAAGATTTTTTTCCTCCTTATCATAATTTTTAAAAAGTGAGTTGTTCCTCAGTACAGATTTCATTTTCCTTTGAACAATGATGCTTTCAGTGTCCTTTCTCTTTTCCCTTGATTTAGTGGGTGGGGAGGAATTTCTACACATTTATATGGACAACAATTCAGGTGTTTGTGCAAATGTTCTTACATAGACTACTCTTCACATTTAACCCTCTGCTATAGTCTTACTTCTGTATCTCACAATCAGAAGAAATGAAGAAGATGAAGTAAATTGTCTCAGCAATCAGAAGTCATTCCTCAAGCAATCTATCCGAATATCATTTGTGAGGCGTCTACACAAATGACAACTCCTCTGCTTGCTCACAGGGCCATGTAAATTATGCATGCAATTTCCCTACAACGTGTCAGTCACCTTGCCTTTATTCCAGAGGAATTCAAGCTGCTATAGCACTTTAAGGTGAGGAATAAGAAATGCAGGGCTAGAGGAGAGTTTTGTCTTTCTTTTCAGGTTCAGGTTTCCCGAATGGCCCTTTGCTGAGACAGTTCCAACAAATACTGCAGTTGGCACTGGCTGGTTTACTAGGGGAACACAGCCTGGGAGCTTTCTCAAAAACCTCACGCATCTCATAAGAAATCGTAAAAAGTATACAGTTGAAAATGATATAAGAACCACCCAGTATTCTAAAAGGAAACAAGAAGATCAATATAGGGAGCTTGGGGTTTGGGTTTCTTTTATTTGCCAGGATTATTGACAGTTATGTTTTTAAACTTAAAGATAGATGAGTAACCTGCATATTTGACCCCAAAAGGGAGCTTATTAGAGTATAATTGAAACACACGGCACTCAGAGTAATTTGAACAGCACTTGGGCCTATGTTTTGCGTTTCCAGTTTTTTTTTTTTAAGAAAATTAAAGTAGAATATAAATTCAAGTTCATACACACACACACACACACACACACACACACACACACACTGAGAGGCAGGAGACGACTAGCATTACCTTGAAAGAGCTATTTATGTACAGCTCTCCCTGTCTCCAGTTCAGTGACTTTAAGTTGATAGCTTGGAATTGCCTATGGTGGCATATTTACTCTGCAGAAATTGACAAATGCTGCCAATCGGGTTTTTGTTTGTTTCTTTTTGTTTTTCCATTGTGCCCATTGTTAAACGTTGAGCAGCACCTCACTGCCACACAGGGCATGTTTTCCTCAAATTTCCATGGTGGTTGCAGGACTTTTCCCATTTATCTGGAATATCACTGTAGAGTCCTTTAATGAAGGTTTACTTTCTAGGTATCTTTATTCCCAACTTCTGTCCCAGAGGGTGGCAGCATGGTACAATAAAAAGTACCTGGGGCTTTGTATTAGAAGGTGCTGTTAACCCCCGTGCTGTCCCTTTACCTCTTTGACTCTGGCTCACTGAGCCAAAAACTGAAAGTAGGGATAGTAAAACCACCATGGAGATTAAATGAGATGCTAGAGATGGAGTGTGTACCAGAGTCAGATTGAGTCAGTGGGAGCCCACCCTCCCCAGTATCATGGACCAATTGGGCTTGATCGTGAAGGGCCCTCAACAAAGGTTTTACTTTCTTTTTTTCTTTTCCCCCAAAGATTTTTATTTATTTATTTGACAGAGAGAAACACAGCCAGAGAGGGAACACAAGCAGGGGGAGTGAGAGAGGGAGAAGCAGGCTTCCCGCCCAGCAGGGAGCCCGATGTGGGACTCGATCCTGGGTCTCCAGGATCATGACCTGAGCCGAAGGCAGTCGCTTAACCAGCTGAGCCACCCAGGCGCCCCCAAAGGTTTTACTTTCTAATCGTCAAACCAAAATCTATGAGCTGGATGAGGTCTTGGGAAAAATTCAGTGTCTTTATTTCACAGGCAATGTCACTGATATTAAAGAAGTAATCCAAGGCCAGGGTCTTTTGAATTCTAATAGAGTTCAGTTGCACTTTCCCTACTCTTCTATGGTACCACCTCTAGGCCTCTAGATAGATCATTTAACTATTTCTTCTCTCCTTTCTCTCTTTCTCTACCCTCTCTTCATCCTTTACCTTATTCTTCTCCCTCATTCTCAATCTACTTTAACTTGATTTTGATTTTGTTAAGATGGTCTGGTGCCTTGAGAAGGTAGATTACTTGACTAAAATTTAGACCCTCTGCAAAAGTTTATGTCTTACTTGAATAGGGAAACTTCTGATGATAAAAGATACTGATATCAATGTCAGATGAATTGAAGAGGTGTGAGCAGAGCAGGTGACTCATGGAAGATGACCCATAGAAAAAAGGAGCTATTTAGGGGCACCTGGGTGGCTCAGTTGTTACAAGCCCTGCATCAGGGTTCTTGCTCGGTGGGAAGCCTGCTTCTCCCTCTCTCACTCCCCCTGCTTCTGTTCCTCTCTTGCTGTGTTTCTCTCTGTCAAATAAATAAATAAAATCTTTTTTTTTAAAGCTATTTAGTAGGTGACTAAAGAAGAAAAGGAAGATCCTGTTTCTTGAGAGCTTGCTATGTGCCATATTCTGGGCCAGCAATCTCATGATTGCACTTACTTTTAGATATTATATTCTCTTTTTTATCAATGAGCAGATTGAGGCATCATGGCCTTCAACTCTATTGCCCAAAGTCATACAGTCAGTTCATGGTGGAGTTATGATTCAAAACCGAGGTGGCCACCCACTGCCCTGTTTTCCAATGCTAGGTTAGTCAGGTCAGAGTATATAGCTCCCTCCCCATTCATTTTCCTTCATGATTTGAAATTGGGCTTTGAAAGAAATATGCTTTGTTCAGTTCAGTCTATTTAAATAGGCATATTTCAGGCAATGGTTTAAATTTCCTAGAAACCATATTTAGTTTCTATATCCAAGGAATGTTTATATTTTAAGAGATTATACAAACCATCCAAATCACCAAGACAATAAGTGTTACTTCAGGTAATACATACAAATTTACACAGTGCATTCTAATGAATTTTGCTTTTGTTATGAGATGAGAATCATAATCAGGAAGGATTTGAAAGGTGATAGAGAAAGGGCCATTTAAAAGGAGTAATTTAAAGGCAGAGAAAGGAAGGATGGAAGGTACAGACAACATATTGCACTTACTTCACCATCCTGTCTAGGCTCATCCTGGGTTAAGTTTGTTTTATAGAGCAAAAGACCCTATATATGCCCCCTTTATGTCCATCTGATGGGGTCTGCAAGGTTAAGAAGATGAAAGGCTATGGAAGAGCATGAGCTTCTGGAGAAGATAAAAGATCACAATTCATCCCAGTTTGCAGAAGCCAGAGTGGGATGATTCATTATGAGATCAGAAATGCAGATCCATAAAGGACAGCTGTCAACAATGGAATTTATTTATGCCCACTCGGTACAGAAAGCACTTCTACTTGTGCGTCAGTCTCTTCAGTCATACGAAGCATATTCTTGTGAGGATTCATAATACCTCATGAATTGCTTCCAGAAGACTTAGAAATCAGCCAGGAAAGACCTTTCCCGTGCAAGGTCTGAGCCTGAGACTTGTTTACAGAGAGGAAAGAGCAGTGAAAGGGAAAGCATGTTATTATTTTTTTTTCTACTTCATATACTGAAAGGTATTTCAATGTAAGCTTTTGTTTTGATTAAGGACAAGATGGTATGTTTTACATCAGGGTAATAGCCTCAGAATATGCAATGTCATGAACTGAAAGCCAGTGAAAGAGAAGAACATAGTAACAATTATAATGGTAGCTGCCGTTATTGTGTGCTTATTTAGAGCAGTGTCTGGTATATGAGAAATCTTGGTGATGATGATGATGATGATGATGATGATGGCGGCGGCAGTGGGTCTGATGATACCATGCAGTATTTGAAGGCCATTCTTAAATCACCTGCTTTGGCTGGTTAGTCAAGACGAAAGAAAAACCCAAAGCAGGAATTTTCTGCTTTTTCTTTTCTTCTCTTAGAATGGGATAATCAAACTTTAACCATAGCCTGTGATAATTATGCATGCATGCACATACATTTAACCATCTTCAAGTAGAATAGGATACTTTTGACAGTGACTGAAAATGCATTAATTTGGCATAAGCAGTCAAAAAAGAGATAAGTTGTTTTTGCAGAAAATTGTTATGCAGCCTGTAAGGCAGGAAGAGAAAGTTCCTAGAGATCTGAACTCTGCAAATATTAACTATAGTTGCCAACCCAAAAGCCATCTACACTCACACCCAATCGTCTACAGAATAATACACTGATCATTTAGTCAACACTCAAACAAACCATCAATAGTACAATCATTTCCTATCATGATCAACAATTTATAAAACTGAAAAAAAAAGAAGAGAATTTTCTTGAGATTATGTTCATCGATTGTTTGCAAATTGTGACAGCTGTAGTTCTCAAGCAGATTTTTTTAAAAACATCTACTATTTATTTGGTTTTGATTTCATATAAGCACAATACCGTATCTACCTTAGGCATGCACTTAACTGACAAGAACCTTACGTAGTTAAAAGAAATTTTGTTTGCTGGTAAACATGGCTCAGAAGGTAAGGAAATATTCCATGGAAATGTTGGAAATACTTATTTTGGAAAAAAGAAAGACAGTAGTTTGTACAAAAAGCAGGCATAATTGATTTTCTTAAAAAGATTTTATTTATTTATTTGACAGAGAGAAACACAGCGAGAGAGGGAACACAAGCAGGGGGAGTGAGAGAGGGAGAAGCAGGCTTCCTGCCTAGCAGGGAGCCCAATGTGGGGCTTGATCCCAGGTCTCCGGGATCATGCCCTGAGCCGAAGGCAGTCGCTTAACCAACTGAGCCACCCAGGTGCCCTGACATAATTGATTTTTAAGAAGAATTAGTATTTAGCTTATTGCTAAAATGTAAGTGTGTCTTTTTAAAAAAAATGTGTAATTTCAATTTCCCAACTTTTATGCTTGCCAGGAAACCATCACAAATGTTAAGAGGCCATACATTACAGATCTAATAATAAAGCAATATGTGTTGTTTATGATTAGTTAAATAGTAGTTGGTGCATCTAATTTGATCAGATCAATTGTAGCTCTGTAAACTGGAGTGAAAACTATATAAGCTACATTTAATAATACACAGAGTCAGTGGTGCTTTTATAACTCCTTAATATCTGTGGATGAGTTGGGAAGTTCATGTAGGGATAAACTGAAAATTTGCTTCTCACTTGTTAATAACAGCAACAATACTGATAATAAGAAATAACTAACATCGAGTATTTAATTGTTTCAAGCATGGCGCTAAATACATGGATTCTCATTTAAGTTTCACATGAAACTATAAGATAGGTCAGGAAACTGAGGCACAGGGCCATAAATGACTCAGTTTTGGTCACAGTGGCTTGAAAGTGGCAGAGAAAGGCTTTAAACCCAGAGACAGAGTCCAACTCCTGAAACGGAGCCATTAGCATGCAAAGGGGTAGAAAGCAAAACAGTAATAACATTATCTACTAATTTAATCAACTGCTAAATTTTGGGTTCCAGATGTTTAGGGAATAATATATGGTATGATATTAATCATGTAGCAGAGACCGACTTGGGTCCTAATCCAGGAACATGAATTTTCTGACCTTTGGTGAATTATTTAATGTCTCCAGACTTCACTCTCCTTGATGGTTAAGAGGTAGTATTAGTACCTCACAGAATCATTGTGACAATGTAAAAAGCTAAATACCCTGGCACTAATATGAAAGTTTGATATTAGAATTATTTCCGGTTCTGCTGTTGTAATATCAATACATCTTAAGTACAGATGATACTAGAGAAGAGGTGAATTTATGTGCCCAATGGTTGCAGGGAATCCTTGAAGGATAGAGTGAAGATGGAAAAAGGAATGGGACATCATAGGAGGAAGGGGAGTCAGAGCACAAACAAAAGAAAGACCCCAATATGAATGAGAGATGATAAATAAATTCAACCTCACAAGACAGAAGGTTTCACATAAGATAAAAATGAGACTGCATGGGCTATTGTATATCATTTTGTTTCATGGCTCAAAATAAGCACATTCATCGTATTTGATTCTGATAAGCGTTCCCAACCTTTACGTAAAAATCCCTTATTTAAGTGTATGAGAAGCAGAAGTCTCTTATTTGGCTTAATAATGATCCTGAGAATATTAACTCTCTGTGTAACTTATCCTTATGTCTAATCACCTGGGACTTGTTAAAAATTCAGATCCCTGACTTTCTCTGATTTGGAGTAGAACCCTAGAATCTGTGTACTTACTCTCACTTGCAGCTAATCCTTATCATTAGGAAAGTTTGGGAAACAAGGCTGTAATGCACCCTCCCCATCATGCCAAAGCATCTTTATAAAACAAATAGTTTACCAGCCAGGGCTCCTCGCGTAGCTTGCCGCTGCATCTCAGATAAAGCACAGATACCCGGACAGAACATTCAAGATCATGCACAGCCTGTTCGGATCTACCCTTCAAACCAGTCTCCGTCAGGCAGCCTGTATTCCAGTCCTACCACACTGACTACACCTGGGTCTCTGTTCAGGCTTTTTGTATCCCGTGGCCGGAAATCCTCTTGCATCTGCTTTCTCACCTAGAAAATGGACATATGCTTAAGGCTTGGTTCGACTGTCACTGATTCTCTTATAACCATCCTGCATCCCACTAAGGAGAATCTGCCCTCCCCTTTCCCCTTTTCTGACCTTCAGTAACATTTTGCACTGACCTCTCTTGTATGTCAGTGGTACATTTATTTGTTTCTGAAAGGGTTCTGACTGTTTTGTTTACCTTGTATCCCTCAGTGCTCAGAGTAGTTCTTAACACAAAGGAAGTGCTCAATAAACATTGGTTGAATAAATGAATGTACAAGTAAAGATTTATTTCACACTCTTGTCTGTACTTCAGTTTGTTCCTTGAGTAATGGAAGGCATTTTAAAAAGATGGGGTTATTTGCTGGAATGTTTTTGCTACATTATCCATCTTCTTTCTTTCTTTCTTTCTTTCTTTCTTTCTTTCTTTCTTTCTTTCTTTCTTTCTTTCTTTCTTTTTGCATTGGCCTATCAGTGGTGAAGCCTTTTAAAATCAAGATCCTTTGTTTTTTTTAATAATAAAAAATATGCAATCTAGAGTCTATTTTTCATCATGCTCCTTTGTTAGAATAGCATGGAGCTTTACACTGGCGTTTGAGTTAAAGCCCATGCATTATCTGACATAATAAAAGATGTCTTTCCTGTCTCCCTCTGATGTCAGCATTTTGCCCATTCAAGGAAAGCAACACCATGGCCAAAAGAAGAAAGGCCAGAGGGTGAGGAGGAGGAGGAAAAAAAAAAAAGGCAAATGCAAAATGAAGACACCCAATGCTAGAAAGGAAAAATAAAGGTTAAAGAACAGCTAGTTTGGTTATAAGAGACAGTAAAATGAAATCCTTTATGTTTTTATCCTACAAAATTTTAGGTCTTCCTAAATTTGCCTAAGCCAACTTTTCTGAGGCAAGATCTTTTTTTATTGTCCAATGTTTCGGTGCCAATTTTGGTAGCACACATTAAAGCTAAATTTGCAGCCAGTTAGCATATAATTTATTTTAAAAGCTTAAATAGGATCTTTTCCATGCAAGGTAAAGCTTTTAAAATACAAAACAAGCAAGAAGAGTGACTAGCTGTTACTCATTCCATGTCTACCCCTGAGTGCTGTTTATGGAGGGCCCTAGGCGTATTTCAGTTGGAGTGCTCAGTCCCAGCAGTAATGCAGCGCTCTCCTGACATCTCTCTCAGGAGGAGGAGAGGCTGTTTGTGTAAGAGTTGGAAATGTTATCTTCTGAGGCAAAGATAATGTGAATCTGTGTCAGCTCTCCTCTCTTCTCTTTGTGGAGACACCAGTGTCACCCCGTTCCTGAAATTAACAATCCACGAACACAACCTGGAGGCCAGATAAAGGATTCTTCTTCTCATACTTGTTCTCACCAAACTTGTTGATCTCTTTCTAATTACTTGTCATTTAACTTCATAAAGTACTTTTTATCTCGAGTTGTCAAATAGTTTGTGGAGATCATCTTGTTCTTCTCTGCAGTGTTTCTAAGAGCAAAATGCATTTCATTCCTATTTAATGGTTGAAATAAAAGATAGGCTCTGCACTCCGAAACTTTGGAGCAGGGAACGAGGTGGTAGCAAATTTATTTATTTATTTATTTTTAAAAAGATTTTATTTATTTATTTGACAGAGAGAGATCACAAGTAGGCAGAGAGGCAGGCAGAGAGAGGAGGAAGCGGGCTCCCCACCGAGCAGAGAGCCCAATGTGGGCTTCGATCCCAGGACCCTGAGATCATGACCTGAGCGGAAGGCAGAGGCTTTAACCCACTGGGCCGCCCAGGCGCCCGCAAATTTATTCTTTAGGATATAAGTCTGTAGACTATGAATTTATCTCCAACACTGTGCAAGGGTAGCACAAGTTTTTTGCAGAGGCTTCTGTACCTGGGCCCTGAGGGATATATCTACCTGGACACCATTCTCTGCCATGCTTGCTTGATTAGCAGGAGAAGAGATGCTACATTTATTGCATTAAGTTTCTATTTTTAGACAGAGATACTGAAGCAGAGAAGGGAAAAGTTATTTGCCTAAGAGCAAAAAAAAAAAAATTACTCATTATTAAATTTAGTTCTACAATAAAAACTATTGATTTCTATCCTGTGATACACTGGTTTTCTGTCACTTCTTTGTCTTCTCCTCCTCCTTTTCCTACTCCTCCTCCTCCCTCCTCCTCCTCCTCCTCATTCTTCTTATTTGGTTTTCTTTGATGGTCATTAACTTTGAGATAAGTTGAACTAGATGTCAAAGAAAAGGCTAGTTGGAAAGTGTGTAAATAGTAAAATGACTGATTCTTTGACCCTTGAAAGAAAAAGAAAGTCATGCTTACAAGTTGAAAAGAATGGTTCAGTTGGATGATTCTGAAAGTATGCAGCCTTGTTATTAGCAGTGAAAACTTTAATTACATTTCATTATACTATATTAGCTTTTCTTAATTGCTAAAACGGGACTATGAAAGCAAAAACAAAAATACCTAATCTCTAGAAGCTAGATTTGCCTTGCCGCTTTGTAATGTAAATGTGCCTGTGTGTATATTAAAATTCACACACTCCATCCATCTCTCTGTCTTTTAACGGAGGGGTCACCTGACTTCACCTAGAGCCACCCCCCTCCCTTTCGCAGAGGAAACCCAAAAGTGAGAGACAGGCGCTTACAGAACACAGGTTCTCCTGCTGGGAGATGTAAATGACCCCGAATGAATGGGAATCCAGTGAGGTTGCTGCTGGGGGCTGGGGGAAGAGAAACGGAGGAAGAGAGCAAAAGCGTGTGAAGGGAGAGAGGAAGAGGGAGGGAGAGAGGGAGGGAGGGTGGGAGGGAGGGAGAGAGGGAGAGAGAGAGGGAGAGAGAAGTGCTGCATGCTTCATCTTTGAGAGGAGGGGAAAACAAAAGATCTCAGCGGCAGTTTTGTTGCTGTGTCTGGCTTAAAGAGGAGAATTCTGGACATCCATGCTGAAAAAAGCCAAGCTCAGCTGAGACTCCTTCTATCAAGAAAATTATATTATCTGAGAATGGGTTGGATCAGTACAGGTGGTTTGAGAAGACACTGACTGAGGACCATGGAAAGGTGGGAGAGGACGTGCGGCTTCTCTGCTTCCTTTGAACGGAGCTCTAGGTTAGTAAGCTGAAACTGACCCCGGTTTGGCTTAAATATCTATCTGTGTATATGTGTGTGCTTTCTATTTATATCCTCCAAACCCTCCTGCTCCCCAACCGCTGGGTAGGCAGTGCCATATTCCACCAGATGGGAACCTAAACTTGATTTGACTCTCACTTCATTACCAAATGCCTCCCGTTTGCTTGCGGAGCTTTTGTTCAATAGGGCTAGTGGAGAGCCGTCATGATGTCTCCTTCTGAGTCAGAATGTGTGTTGGAGCCCTGGATTGTCAGGTGGCTGTTTGGAGAATAGTTAGCATTTTGCTCCAGAAGGCTGGAAACGCATGATTAGGTTATTGTGAAATGTAAACAGCAAATATGTGCTGACTTGGCATTTCTCCTAATGTCAGAATAATTCAGAGATATCGGGCTGAATTTGCCTTCTCTTTATTTTCCACATAATTGAGTTCAAATATAGTAAGTTTGAAATGGCACCCTACCAACAAAGACACACACCAGGTATTCTTAAGGCAGAGTGTGTTTTACCTCCCACTGGAGCCAGAGCTTAAAAATGTATCTTATTGGGAAACGGTTTGAGGAAAGAATACAATATGTCATCATTAAAATAGATGCTAAGGCTTTTTTTTTTTTTATAATCGGGTTTAGATGTGTGTAAAGCAAACACATAATTTCTGTGGTTTCTTGCTGTGCAGATAGAGTGTCTTTTGTTCCAGCATGTGTATTTTCCCGTGTTTTTACAAAGAAAGCATTGCCTCTGCTTTCTGTGATAGGAGACTTTGCCATTGTGCACTCACGAAAATCCGCTCTATTCTGAAGTAAACTGCCCAGAGGTATTAGTCAAGAAGCTGGAGGAGGGTGGGGAGTGGGGAGAGATGGGGTTTTTGCTTCCTCCTTTTTTTTTTTTAACTGTTAGCTCAGAAGTGTCTAATTCACATGATTTTAAGAGGAAATGGGGGAAGGCATTTAGTTTTGAACTGGATGCAGATTTGAGCCATGCAATTGCCAAAGACTACATCAAGAAGATGCTCAAAGCAGAGGGAATCAGATTTGTAATGGACTCTCTAAGAAAATGTTCTGTGAGGGGGACTGGCCGGGTCCCTTTTGACCAAATTAAGATGCGCACTGGCAAGGCACCAGCAGCTGGGAGCTGACATTTTCTTGTGAACCTAGTGAAAAATGGCTCCATATCTCTCCTCCCAGTCCTGAGGAGATGGTCTCTCCGAGTTGTCGAGCCTTCCTCCAATGTGATTTGCTCCTGTGGTTGTTTTCTGAGAGGGACAGATCGGCTCTTGGTTCCTTTCAGTCCCCTAGCCTTTTTAGATCTCAGGTTGAATGGGGAGTGGGTGGTGACGGTTTTACTTCAAGTATAAACTACCCAGCAAGGCTGGGAGAAGCTATTTTCCTAGCAGTCACGTTTCCATTTTTAAAAGTCCAGATTATATTTCTTTGGACACAGTATAGAGCACTTTTTTGTTGTTGTTTGGCGGGCTAGTCAACAATTTGCCCCAAGAAAAGACGCACGCGTGTGTGGCACTTTCCATTTGGACTCTCCGCATGGGAAGTGACAGGTAAAAACAGAGGGATACTTGCCTATCATCCATCTCTGAAAAGATAAAGCTGCTCTCTTCTAGCATACCGTTCCCCCCTCCCACCCCGTTTTTGAATTGTGACTCCCTGTGCCGGGAGAAGGATCATGTCCCAGAGTGAGAGTGCAGGGATGTGATCCTACTACTGTCCTGTACTACTCATGTGCTTACTAAGGAATTCCTGATCTGAGCAGGGAGTGGAGGTGCTGTCGAAGCCACACTGCTCCTTTATTTAGGCTTCGGTTTGTGAAAACTCCAGCCAGTAGAGGCAGGATGCGTTTTAGCAGAGAGCTATGTGTTTGAGACCCTGGTTAAGAGAATGTGTTGTTTGGGCGTGTGTGTGAAACGGCTTGGTCTCTATTATACAACATCCTAAGATGATTGTGTGAGTGTAGCCTGAGTTCAGGAGGAAGGGGTTGGGCTCACCATGTTTTGGGTAAGAAGTACAGCACTAACCACAATCGTGAGGATGCAAAAGACACACAATAGTGTGTGCCTTGTGTAGAAACAATAATTCTTTTTTTTTTAAACAATAATTCTTAAAATTGTATGATCGCTCCCTAATTGTAGAAATCTGAAAAAAATCTCGAGACTTGATGAAAAATGGCATGAAGTCACCTCTACATTATGACAAGTAAGACTTCTAGTACAATGATTTTAACTGCATTATGGAAACAGCTCCCTAAGTGCTTTAGATTTTCTACCACTTGTACCACTGAAGGATCTCTCTCAAGGGTTTGCATCTTGGACACTTTTCCATAGGACAGGAGTTACAACACAGATTTTCTTGGGAGTCTGGAAAAATTTGATGAGACTAAGAGCTCACAGAGGCAATGGGATTTGCCTCTTTAGTAGAACAACAGAAGCGAAACTTTAACACTGCATGCAGATCTGATTAGTGCTTTTATACATGTGGACAATTTGACTACTGTACATAGTGTGCTTTGGGGAAATTGATGCAATTATAGTTGAACAATGAACAAAACAATAGATAATACAATGAAAACATGGATTTCAACATTTATGGAAGGATTAGCAAGGTCTCTTTTAAATGTTTTTAATGACTGCAGGTGAGGGCATTTTGCCAGAGAAATTTCAGAGGTCTAGAATGAGAGGACCATGTTTGTATGACGAAGGGTATAGCTCACCAGCTGTTTTAGAAGCTGGATGACACTAATATTTAAGACCAATAATATGTAACGTACAAAAGAATAGCATACAAAAGAACCACGAACACTGGGAACTTTCCACCAATGGAATTTTGTTTTTAAGAGCACCAAAATAGCTTTAATATAAAAGCAGTTCACAGAGCAGCAGCCATCAGGGAGAAACAAGAAAATCTAGGACTAATATGAAATTTTTGTAACAAGGTACATGTGATGCCTGAGTGACCCTCAGGATACCAGTAAGTTCTTAATGAGAGCTGAAAAGGAAAAAGCCCATGTTGAAATAAATTTCAGTACAACTTCCAAGTTTGGAAGATGGAAAATTTCCTAGGAGTAAAATTATTTTTTCATATGGTACTTGTGGCATCGAAACAAAAAGTTGAGATATAACAATCAAGCTTCAGAAAAAGCTATTTTACCTTAACTGAATTATTTTTTGTTTCTGAACCCAAAACTTCTAAGTTTCTGAAAATATCTTTTTTTTTAAATGCACTATTTTTTTTTCTTTAGATTTTTATTTATTTATTTGGCAGAGAGAGTTCACAAGTAGGCAGAGAGAGAGGAGGAAACAGGCTCCCTGCCAAGCAGGGAGCCCGACGCAGGCCTCAATCCCAGGCCCCTGAGATCATGACCTGAGCCGAAGGCAGAGCCACCCAGGCGCCCTGAAAATATCTTGAATAGTAATGGCTTCCTTTCTAACCTCCATTTTGTGTTACTTTTGTTTTCTGTTACTTTTAGAGCTCTACTACCCTGTATTCCATTTTCAATTTTTAAAAGTCTTATTAGGTGCCAACATGACATTAAGTAAGTACAAGTCTCTGAGTTTAAAATGTTTTAATTTTCTGTTCAGTTTCAGATCTGTTTCTCTTCTAAGTCTGTCATATCTTCAACTCTTACTCTAGGTCATACAGCATGAGACGGTTTCACTTCTGAGGCCTCGTTGCTTACGCTGAAGATAGCAGATGTTTAACATAAGTGGAAAAGTAAATAAATAAAAGCGTATTGCTATTTGACTACATTAGGTAGTGCCCTAAAAAAGGGTAGAACTATGTTATGATGTGAATTATCAGTCCAAGTGATTCACAGATACAAGAGGTAAAAGAAGATACTGTATATCTCAAGTTTATTAAGGCTTATAAAATATACTAAATATACAGTATGGTGGTTCTTTTCCTGGTGCTCATTATGAAGACAACTCTCTGTCAGATAGAATCTTTGTCAAATAGTGTATTTTCTAGAAACAGTGCATCATTCTGTTTCCTCTCATACATCCCCTGCCTAGTGTCCCAAGTTACACAAGGAATATATCTAATCCAATAAAAGCGATAATGTTAAAAAAAAAAAAGTTCTAATCAGAGTGTTTGAAAATTTGATATTGACTCTGAAAAAATACTGTCAGATAGCTTTTTTTCC
This sequence comes from Spilogale gracilis, assembly GCA_004023965.1. Classification (NCBI taxonomy): domain Eukaryota; kingdom Metazoa; phylum Chordata; class Mammalia; order Carnivora; family Mephitidae; genus Spilogale; species Spilogale gracilis. The sequence continues at coordinate 71,773 of PITA01006274.1, forward strand.
TTTTCTCTTTATTTTTTTAAAGATTTTATTTATTTATTTGACACAGAGAGAGAGAAAGACAGCAAGAGAGAGAATACAAGCAGGGGGGAAAGGGAGAGGGAGAAACAGGCTCTCTGCTGAGCAGGGAGCCCAATGCGGGGCTCAGTCCCAGGATGGGACTGTGACCTGAGCTGAAGGCTGAAGGCAGACGCTTAACGACTGAGCCACCCAGGCTCCCTTTTTTCCTTCTTTAAATCGGTAAAGCAAATTGAACTTTGGAGTCTTTAAGGAAACTCACAATGATGTGTAATATGAAATAGGAGGCTCATTTCCAGGCAGTCAGCCAATGGAGGAGAAGAAGCAAGCTTAATTGACCATTCTGATCTATGCATTGCTGGTCAGGATGTTTCCATATTAATAGGACCCCAGCTGAAATTCCAGAGCACCTGTTCAACGTGCTCACCTGTCTCTTCTCCCTGGGATAAGGGCTGGGAGAATAGTCCATTACATCACCTCTGCTCTAAGACCATCTCTGAGATAGACCAATCCTGCAAGCAGACAGGTATTCTCACGCCTACATTTTCTCTGACTTTATCTTGCAGCGGATTCCAGGTGACTCTGGAAGCCGCTCAAAGTTCTGTTGAAGTCAGGGCTCTTGGCAAGCACTGCCACCCAAGGCACAGAACACCTCACCCAGTAAGAAAGGAAGAGGGGTTGGGGCCTTCTCTCTGTAGTAGAGAACTGAGCCCTCTGGGTCCTTTTACTCAGAGGGCCACAAAAGCCCAAATACCATGCTAAGGAATTTCTGGCCACGAAAGGATTGTGTTAATTTTATTTTATAAGGATTCTTGATCTTGGATTCATACAACTTTGTCTTTTTGTTTGTTTTTAAAGATTTTATTTATTTGAGAGAGAGAGAGAGAGAGAGAGAGAGAGCGAGCATGAGCTGGGGAGGGGGGAGAGGCAGAGGAAGAGGGAGAAGCAGACTCCCCATTGAGCCAGGATCCCAGCATGGGACTCCATCCCAGGACCCTGGGATCATGACTTGAGCCAAAGACACCCCAAATTCACACAACTTTGTAAGAACAGTCTTTCTTTTAGTGTTTAGAAAGCTCCATGTTCTTCTGGGGTGCCAAGCTGGCTCAGTCAGTAGACCATTAGGGCTTTTTCTTTGATATACTAACCAGTTTAAAAAAAAATTGTTAGGTTTACGGTAGTGCTATTATTTGATTAATGTGTCAGCCCAGAAGCAGGGCCTTCTAAAGTTCCTTTTGTTCATAATAGAATCATAATAGAGCATGTTAACCCGTATTTGGTGTGCACTAAACATTTGTGAAATGATTGGCTGGCTGAATGAATGAATGCCAGTGCACCATTACTAGTGGAAAGACACTGCATCTGTCTTTGGCTCAACAAACAACTTATCCTGATTGGATAAGTTCGGGCACCTGCTAGGTGAACTGTATTCCCAGCGTCTCCCTTTTGTCAGGATTTTCTATCTGACAAAGAGCACTTGAGTGCCTGCAATTGGGATATTTCAAAAGGAACTTTGCTATCCACATCGAAAGTGTACATAGGGCCAGTCAGGCAAACTGTGCTTTGTCTTTTCTTCTCTGTGTCTCCTTCTAAAGCATCTCTTTTTTCTAAATGTATCCTCTTCTACTCTTACCTTCCTTAGTTCTTTGCATCCGGGACCTTCTAGGTCTCATCTGACCTATAGCTAGCTAACTCAGCTGCTAATTAGCTTGCGAACCCTGAAAGCTCACGTAAGGTATAAACTCTTCCAGTAGTGTTTGCATTTTAAACAAAGCTGTCACCATACTGATTAGGCAGTGCTTATTAATATGAGGTATTGTATGGCGGAGGACGGTGTGACGCTTGCCTTTGGGGAGCTTACTTTTTGTTATGGAGCTAAGACTTACCAGAAACAATTGGCAACTGCTCTAAGTCTGTAATCAAGAATTGTATTTGTGCAAATTTTAATAACACTGGAGCATAAAGGAAAGGCTTTGTAGAAGAAGTGGAACTTCAAGTGGACCATGGCTGATAAGTAATATCTAAATTATCTTATCAAGGATAAGAAAGAAATTAATTCTTAAAAAAACATGCATAAAATGTTCAGAAGGAATTAGCACAGGTGTGTTAAAGTCTTTATAAAGGGGGCACCTGGGTGGCTCAGTCATTAAGCATCTGCCTTAGGCTCAGGTCATGATCCTGGAGCCCTGCATCCAGCTCCCTGCTCGGCGGGAAGCCTGCTTCTCCCTCTCTCACTCCTCTTGCTTGTGTTCCCTCTCTAGCTTTATTTCTCTCTGTCAAATAAATAAATAAAAATCTTAAAAAAAGAAAAGAAAGTCGTTATATAGGTTGCTGTTTATGTTTGTTTATTTTCCCAAGTGTAAAAGGCAAAAATTCCTTTTTTTTTGTTTTTTTGTTTTTTTGTTTTTTAAGAATTCATCAAACTTTCACTCATTCAAGCCATAACCTTAAGATCCTGAGAGTTCGGACTTTCACTCTGGGATTTACTTCCCATTATGCCCTGGAGTAGTTTGTTTATCTTAGCATTTAAAACTAATCTCAAAGAAGTTTTCTGTCAGAGGTGCTTTTAAAGATTCTTTTAGCAATATTGATCACTTTAATTGAGGTTTATTGAAAGCGCTCAGTATAGCTCTCTTGTGGTTCATATTCTATAAATACATCATCATTTTAATGATATATGGTAGAGTTTTTCATTTTATTGCAGTCAGCTTAGCACCTTGTAGAAAGCTTTCTTTCACACCAGGCCATGAGAAGGAGGAAACATTCTTTTCCTCTGATCTTCCATTAAACTTAAACCATAGGACCGAGTAAGAATCATTTTCAAGTATGTTCTTAGTACTATAAACCTCTTTCATCTCTGTGTCCAGTTTGACATTTCCCTGTGGAAAATCCTTAATAAAAAATGAACATAGCTAAGAAGTTAGAAAATATTAAGCTGCATATGTGTATGTGTGTGTGTGTGTGTGTGTGTGTGTGTGTATACACACATAATAACTAGAGAATTTAAATTAAACAATTTTGTAGGTAGGACAAGTATCCTATAACTAGCCTTCTCATGAAGTCACTGATATAAATAGTTTCTATCTTAATGGTTGGGTTTTAGGTTAGATCCAAGAATTGTTAAATCCTATAAAAAATTAGTAGATTTATTTTTTTGAACTTTTCTTGTTTAGATGAAGATACCTTAAGATAATCCAGGGTGTGTATCAGTATAAAGAGTGGGGTCCCTCCAATGAACCTCTGCCAGCTAATGCTATGAGAACCCTTCGTGCGTAAGATGGCACACACATCCTTTAGGGGCCCTCACTCTTATCAAAGGAAGAAAGAGAGACTACAGATCATCCCTTGAGATATTATAGACAGTGCTTTCCACACACCTATGTGCATTACTCTACCAATATGTGCTGGGTTCAAGAAACACTTCAAAAACTACAACTTTCACCCCTTTTCTTTTAAAGAGAAAAACTACAAAGAGGCTGGAATTGGTTAGTAGTATATGAAACTCTGCTCTCTGTGGATGCAAGTGTTTTTTTTTAAAGATTTTATTTATTTATTTATTTATTTGACACAGAAAGAGAGATCGTAAGTAGGCAGAGAGAGAAAGAGAGAGGAGGAAGCAGGCTCCCTGCTGAGCAGAGAGCGCAATGCAGGGCTCGATCCCAGGACCCCAAGATCACGACCTGAGCCAAAAGCAGAGGCTCAACCCTCTGAGCCACCTGGATGCAAGTCTTCATATGGTGCTGAATGTGGTAACTTTTATTTCCTAATACGCAGATATGCAGTTGCTATTCTCGAAATCGTAAGTCTTTTATTATTGGTACATTGGAGTTTAAGAAAATCAGTGGCTAGTTCCATTTATCTAAGGGCACAAAGAAATTGGTATTAAACTATTACTGTGTCTGTTGGTAGTTCAGATACCCCAAACCTGAAAGACACATTTAACTGTGACTGGTGACAGGCCGACCTTTGATGAAGTTATCAACTGTCATTTCCCATGCTTCCTTCTCTCCAGCCTATAGAATTCTCTATGCCTGGGTTTGCCTGAATTAAGGTCTATCACACAAGTCTTGATTTTTCTATCTCAACAACCATTAGAGCCAAATGTACCAAAGCACATGATGGTATTTTATGCGTATGACTATCTATACATTTTTCCTCACTGTTTGGAATGTTCTCCTCTATGTGAAAGCTAGTTATAGCTCTTCTATAAAACATTCTCTGATCACTACTCCCCAGATCCTGGGAAAAGTCTGTTGTTCCCCCATAACCACACACACACACACACACACACACACACACACACACCATACACATGCATACATACACACATTCTGCTTTTCTGTTTACACTTCTGTTTCTACCACTAGAGTATATAATTTTTTCATAACAGAGCTGGTTTTTTGATTATCTTCCTCTGTCCATTCCTTAAGAGAGGACATAACACATAAATAATATATATGTTACTTACAACTTGAAAAAATGGATCCTTTTCTTGTCCACATCGTGGAAGATTGATTGTATTGCATGTTTATGAAATTAAATGGCTCAAAATCTCCATTAAAAATAAATTGCCTTTATAGTCTCAGTTTTACTAAAGCCAAAAATAAATTTAATCATACTAAAAAAATCGCTACATATTTTTTCCAAGAAACTGTGATGTTTAATAGTCAAATATGAGCAATGGAAGTTAGAATTAAAGGAAATGGGGCTAAATGATCTGATAACATGAAAAATTAACTTTAGATAGGGTCCATGAATCCTGTTAGTCCTCTTGTCCAAAGTGATGTGGTGACCTCTCCATCTGTATTCCTTTGTATCCATTCACTAGTACAACGTGGGCACAAAGGAGAGATGTCTTACCTTTTCATAGAACTTTGCTGCCCTGGGACGATCTGTATACCAGCTGCATCAACGTCACTTGTTAGAAAGTAGAATCCCAGGACCCACCCCAACCTACAAAATCAGTATCTGCACATTTTATCAAAATCCCAGATGGTTTGATTTTGCACTAACATTTGAGAGGAAATATCAGAGGGAACCCTTTTATGAAGTTTTAGTCCATTTTGAAGCCTACAACTGGGCTAGTAACTCAGAGACAAATTGTGAATATGAAAGATTATTTCTTTTCTCAAGCTATTGTGTGAAAGCAGTTCTCCTCCAAGTTGCCCATCTCTACATGTCCTGGCAAAGAGAGGGAAATGAGCCTTACTGGAAGCTAATATCCTTCTTTTTCTTTCCAAACCAATTTCTATTATGTACACTGGGGAGCAATGAAGTATAGCAGGAGAAACTAGATTGGAGTCTGGCCTCTGGCTCATATTGGTTATATAAAGGTGGACAGATTCCTTAGGCTTTTTCACCTCATTTTCCTCTTCTGTAAAATGGAAATTATAATACTTTTTGGCAAGGTTATTTTGAAATTAGGGATGGGGATGAGATATGATCTCCTGTAGCATGCTTGACACATAGTAGGCATTCAGTAAATAAACAAGAACTCTAGCTAGCATTACTTGATCCCAGTTTCCTTGTGGATCCCTGGTGAAAGCAGAGATGCAGTCTCTCCTGTTGCCACCTTGTGTTTGCCTCAGGACTTCTTGGAAGTGGGCACTAAGGATAATTGGTTTGACTTCCTGCTACCTGATTTCAAGATGATAAGCTAACCCTTCTCTCTTATACACACTTACATATTGGAATAAAATGCCTCTGGAGATACAGAAGAAGAAACTCATATTTCTGCTATCATATCCCTTCTTCTAATAAATGAAATGTAGGCCACTTCCCAATAAGATTGTCAAGGACAGTTAATGTCTGAATTTACTAGGGAAAGTAGGCATCTCATTAGCTAGGACAGAGAAAGAATTTAGTGTGGGAGCAGATGAATTAAGACCTACTTGCAGACTTCTAATTCTAAGAACTGCCATTACATGATAATTTTTTCTTATTGGGAGAAATTTTAATACTGGAACTTCTACACCATTATTACATTCCAGTTCGCAATGTTGTCTCTAAAATATTACATCATGAAAAAATATATACAGATTTATGAAAAGCAAATGTTTACAGAGAAATCGTGCAGTGAACTCTCTTTTATTTTCTTCAAGATCTAACTGAAAAAAAATTAAAGTGTCTATCTTGGAAAATAGGGAAAGCATGTGATAAAAATTTCACACATAAACTTACACATTAAGATAGCCAACCATTGTCGATCTCTATATTATTTTGACATGGCAATATGAAAGGAAATAATAGATACTTTGTTAAATTAACAATTTTTGGTCACAACTTTAGAGTAGTATCATTCTTTCTTACAACTAATGAGTTTATCACAATGTGATATTTTAACTCACAGTGAAATGAACACTGCCACATTTTAACATTCACAACTGGGGAGAAATTTAAGAGCTCCTAATTAACATTCTGAAGTTCTTTTGGTTTCACAAACTTGAAAGATCTAACAAAAAGCATGTACCAACCATGCCCTTTAAAAAAAATGTATCTACTGGTGATTTTATTAATTTTAGCTGGTTTTCTTTGTTTCAAATGAAGTTCAGTCATTTTAGTGCTATATGTCTTAATTTAGAAATGAATTTGTAATTACACAATAAAGCAATTCACTTATCTTTATATTTCTATATAGATCATTTAAAAATCTCAAATTTTAAATCCTAATAAAATATTAAAATACTCATAGTTTCTTATTTTTATCATTTCTGTCTCTAGTGGCCTTGGTGATTGCTTAATATGGAGAAGTATATTGTGTTATTTTCTTTTGTGTGTGTGTGTTATTTTCTTGAAGCTAATCCTTTTAAATATTTCATTTTGACAATGAATTTCCCAAAAATATGTTTACACAGGTAGAGCTGTACTAGCATTCTCTAGATTGATGATTGCCCTAAGCGAATAGTCAATATCTACTGAGTGCCAGACTTCAGGTAAATGCTGAAGATACAGAAATATCTGAACTTATGAGAAGTTTGTAATTTAGTGTGGAAGACAGACATGTAAACAAATGATCTAAATATGAGAGGTTAACTCTCATAGCAATATGAACATAAAGGAAAGAACGAATCATTCTACCTGATAACCATTAAGGCCTTACAGATGTGTAGAGAAATCTGAGCAAGGTCTTAAAAAATGAGAGGCACCTGGATGGCTCAGTCGGTTAAGTGTCTGCCTTTGGCTCAGGTCATGATCTTGGGTGCTGGGCTTGAGAGCTGCATCAGGCTCCTCCCTCAGTGAAGAGGGCTTCTCTCCCTCTCTCTGCCACTCCCCCTACTCTCTCTCTCTCTCTCCAAATAAATAAAAAAATTTTTTTTTTAAAGATCTTGAACAATGAAAATCACTCTGTCAGTTGTAGGAAGAAGAAAGGACACTTTCCTACAGAAGAAACTATAAGACTTTGGCTGAGATTCAAAGAAGAGCACTGTTTGCCCAGAAAATGGTGGCACAGTCAAGCAGAAGTAGGGAAATACAGAAAATGAAGAGAATGAAGTCCTTTTGTGACAAGTCGGCTTGTTATGACAAGCTCTACAGTCATGACGCTGTTAACCTCTTTCCACACAGACGTGCGTGTATTGTTGCATGTATATAGCTTATAATATGGGGAGAATTTTGGTGTACATCACTGTTCTCAAGTATATGCGAGCACATGCAAGCACAGCATGGGGAATAATCAAAGGGAAGTCTAGAAAGATGAGCAGATAGAATAATTTTAAGTGCACTAAATTTTATGCACATAAGACTTTGATTTTTTAAAAATATTTTATTTATTTATTTGACAGAGAGAAACACATCCAGAGAGGGAACACAAGCAGGGGGAGTGAGAGAGGGAGAAGCAGGCTTCCCGCCGAGCAGGGAGCCCGATGCGGGGCTCGATCCTGGGTCTCCAGGATCATGACCTGAGCTGAAGGCAGTCGCTTAACCAACTGAGCCACCCAGGTGCCCCAAGACTTTGATTTTTTTTAATGAAAATTTTGGATTGTTTTTCTAGCATATTCCATTTATTCATACTGCAAATATGTACTGGATGCCTACTATATGCCAGACACTGTTCCAGGTGCTTGTGATACAGCAATAAATAAAACAGAGAAAATATCCTTTTTTTTTTTTTTCATGAGGGAGACAAGCAATACAAAAGAAAACTAATATATAACATGTTAGATGGCAATAAATACTGAAAGGAAAATATATATAATTAGTGCAAGGGATCATTAAGTGTCCCAAGTTAGGGCAATGGGAAAAAGAAAATTTGGAAGGGAGTCCAAGGAAGAGAAAACTAAGAAAATGACTGAGTCAAGTCTTGATGTGAGAAAGTAGAAAAATGTTGTGATATCTAGGTTTGAGAAGCTTATTTGTTATCTAAAAGGATAAGTCAAATAGGCAGCTGGATATATAGTTCTGGAATTCAGGAGTGAGGTCCATGGTAAAATGCACATTGGGGAGTAAACTGCTCCTATGTGGTGTTCAAAGCCATGTGTCTAATGGAATTATCTAAGGACTTGGGTATGAAAAAGAAAAAACACTTATAGCCAAAGAGGTCGATAGATCTGGTGTTGGGAACTTGTAAATGTCCTCTTCTGATTGGGGCGAACTTTTCAGTGAAAAAGGAAGCAAGCTTGTGGTTGAGGAGGTGTCAGAGATTTTGAGACATGAGAAGTCTGCAAGTCTAGGGGAGTGGGAGAAGAGTGATCTAGAGAAATAGACAATGATCTATGGGTAGCATTGAGTCCACTTGAAATGGCCCATTTTTCACTAGTCACAGTAAGCAGCTTGGGTAAGACATGGAGATAATGAGAGTTTTATTTAATGAAGGTTGTGTGTATAATGAAGCAGAAGGAACAAGGGAGTCGAGCTGAGTGCACTAAGGTGACTACAATGATAGAGAGACTTAAACTGGATGGGGAATGATCTACTGGGAGGGGCTTGGGGACTGAAATTTGGGTGGGGTCAGCAGATTGAAGGTCTCAGTTGCATCGAAGAGTTGCAAGTTGGTATTGTAGAGAAGCATCCCTAGTTATTTGTTTAGAAGTATCTGATATCAGATTTTTCCACAACACTCTCAGGTGCCATCATGTTCCATTAAAAGTGTCTTATTTTAAATACTACCCTCATTTTGTACAAACATGGCTGCCAAATGCATATATTATTACACATTCCCGCTAATTGGTCTATTCTCTGAATAACTGGCAAAACCCAAGTGTTGATGTTGCAGCTGCTCCTATATTCCCCATTGCCTCAGGAGAGGAAAAAAAAAGAAACACTAAAAAATATTATATGAGTTCATGACAGAATAAAGAGTTGTTTACAGTGTGTAATTTTGAATCCGTATCATTGACATTTTCAGACTGCGGTTTAAGTTTACTTTTGCATTGATAGAAGGACTTTGTTCTTTATAATAATTGTAATGGGGAATAACGTATGTGTTTAGAAACAATCCCAGATTTGGATTCCCACTTGGCTGGTTGGAGCTCTGGTTTCCTGGCTCACTCCTGCCAGTCTTTTCCTTCAGGAGTAGTTGGGTTCTGCTTCTCATACCCTCCTTTGGCTAAGAAGCACAAACATCTGACAGATCTTGTTTGAAAACGTGTTGTTCACATGCCTGAAGCTGAGTGTAAGTGCCCCCAGGCTGCTGGGGGCGGATTCTTCCTTTAGAACCCTGGCATATTTTCAGTTAGATCACATTTGTTTCAAAGATGCCTAAGGTTGTGGTATGGACTAATATGGTATTTTGGATAATAAAACAAAGCAAAAAAGAAATGATATTGTCAGAAATGTAGTCCATCATCTCTGACGTCAGTGACTGTAATTTCCATAAGTCAACCAATTGGATTTTGAGCAAAAAACACAAAATATAGGCTGCTTAATCATATATCTCATCCATGTAGAATTGTGACTGTGTAGTGGAAGAAGCCAGAATTCTGTGATGTTCACAACGCAAGATTTTGGCTTAGAGTAGGAAGCAGCATGATTTTAACCAATAGACAATTTGTGGACTTTTGCTAAAGGTCAAGCTTATTTGTTGAACTTGGGTGTTTGTCTTGTTAGGGAATACATACATTTGGATGACCAAAGAAAAGCAGTTATATTTCAAAATTTTACATCAAGCTATAGGTCTTTATAATATGGAACTTTGATATTTATGGCAGAATCAAGTATGATAAATTCCACCAAACATATCATTAACTGATGCCTGAAATTATTTTGTCAAAGCAACAGATTAATTTCTTTACACTCTTAATGGATCAGACCTTCAGAGGTGTTCATCTGTTGTATAGAAGCACAAGACTTCTTGTCATGAAGATAAGCAGAAGACCTCAAGTTGTGATTTTGGTTGTGATATAGTCTGGGTGCTTTTCTTATCCTCAGTGAAAAGTATATTATAGACCTCCAGCCTATAGACTCTTTGAAACATGCTTAAAGTTAACTTGTTTTCATTCAATAATTCAACTTTTCAATTATAAACATAGCATAGATTAAACTACCCCTTTATAAAGAAATATTTGAGATACTCCAGTACGTGTGTTTACATAAAGACATGAGAATAAACAATTTTCCAAAGTTGTCATATCTAGTTACCATAAAAGCCAGAATTAGAATCCAGGACTTTTCATTTTTTTGTTTTTTGGTCTTCCGCAGACACACACAGAAAGTTATTCTTGAGCTCAGAGGCATTTCATGTCATTCAACTCTGATAAATTCTTATCCTTTTAGAATAGTGTATTTTTAGGGGCACCTGGGTAGCTCAGTCACTAAGCGACTGCCTTCATTCAGCTTGTGATCCCAGGGTCCTGGGATCGAGCCCACATCTGACTCCCTGCTCGGCAGGAGGCCTACTTCTCCCTCTCCCACTCTCCCCGCTTGTGTTCCCTCTCTGTGTCAAATAAATAAATAAAATCTTAAAAAAAAAAAGAATAATGTATTTTTAAACCTCCAGTCTTCAAATACTTTGCTAACTTAAGTAAAAGGATGTTGAGCATAGTATAAATGATATTACCTTGGCCTGCAAAGGTTGAATTTCGGCCCATGTGAAAGCAGATTCTGAGCCTCAGAATACATTTTTCATAATAGGGACCATCAATCAAGATGCAAAAAGGCATGCTAAAGCAATGAGGAGCATTAAAGCAAATAACTTAGTCACCCCAGTATAAATGGATACATCCAGTATAAAAAGAAGTTGACCTGAAATATCAGAATATTTGCCTTCATGCTCTGCTTTGTTTAAATTTGTTTTTTTAAAAAAGAAAGTGCATGCAGTGAAGGAAGCTGACACGGGCAACAGAAGTGGGTAGTTTGAAAGCTGTTTTAATTCATTTTAGTGAATCATTTAGAATTTATATTTAAACTTTAAATCTAATTTTCCAATTAATTTCACAAAAGACATGCTTTTTATATTGATTGCCCAAGTGTGCTCCCTGTTTGTGTCAAGAATATCTAATTTGGTAATGCTAACAAGCAGTGTCATTAAAACTAATACTGGGGGCGCCTGGGCGGCTCAGTGGGTTAAAGCCTCTGCTTTCAGCTCAGGTCATGATCTTAGGGTCCGGGGATCTAGGCCCGCATCGGGCTCTCTGCTCCTCAGAGAGCCTGCTTTCTCCTTTCTCTCTGCCTGTCTCTCTGTCTGCTTGTGATCTCTCTCTCTGTCAAATAAATAAATAAAATCTTAAAAAAAAAAAGAAAAACTAATACTGGCTGTTAAACTTGACATTATTTTACAGCCTCTAAGGATCCTAAAGAGTGCAAGGTGCACTACTCAAAATAATTTTTTACTTAATATGGAAATTTTCTACAAATCCATGTATTTCACAATGGACATTTGAAATATAACTTGTTTTCTTGGGGTTCATTATCATAATTATTTTATTAATAACTTTCAGTTTTCTTTGGCCGAAGGAGTTCTTTTATCATTTCTTGTAGTATGGGTCTGAATACCATAAGCAATGGTTTCACTTAGTTTTTGTTGATCTGAAAAGGTCTGTATTTCACCTTTTTAATTTTTTTTTCAAGTTTTTATTTATTTATTTATTTGAGAGAGGAAGAGAGAGAGAGCAAGAGTGGGGTTAAGTGCAGAGGAAGAGCGAGAGGGAGAAGCAGGCTTCCCGCTGAGCAGGGAGCCCGCTGCGGGGCTGGATTTCAGGGCTGGATTTCAGGACTCCCGGATCATGACCTGAGCCAAAGGAAGATGCTTAATGACTGAGCCACCCAGGTGCCCCTCACCTTTAATCTTGAAGGATATTTTTACTAGATATAAAATTCTCAGAGGTCAGTTTTATTTTTTTTTTCCTTTCAACAGCCTTTTATTTTTAGTCTCTGTTGTTTCTTTCTTCCTTTTTTTTTTTTTTTAAAGATTTTATTTATTCATTTGATAGAGAGAAACAGAGCTAGAGAGGGAACACAAGCAGGGGGAGTGAGAGAGGGAGAAGCAGGCTTCCCGCTGAGGCGGGGTTCCATCCCCAGACTCAGGGATCATGACCTGAGCCAAATGCAGACACTTAACGACTGAGCCACCCAGGTGCCCCTCCTCTGTTGTTTCTGATAAGAAGTTAGCCATCATTTGCACCATCATCCTCTTCTGTATAATGTGCCATTTTATCCGGTTGCTTTGAAGATTTTTTCTTACTTTGAGATTTCAACAATTCGACTATGATTTGAATCTTTGAAAATCTCTTCTGGTGGGACGCCTTGATGGCTGAATCAGTTTAGCCTCTGCCTTCGGCTCAGGTCAGGATCTCAGGGTCCTGGGATCAAGTCCCTCATTGGGCTCCTTGCTCATCTGGGAGCCTGTTTTTCCCTCTGCTTGCTTCTCCCTCTGCTTGTGCATGCTGTCTCTTCCTCTGACGAATAAATAAATAAAATGTTAAGGGGGAAAAAAACTTCTTGCAGTTTTCTGGGCTGTTAATGTAACTTTGGGTCTCTTACCAAATTTGGAGAAATTTTGGCTATTAGTTTAATATTATAAAAATTTTTTGTGTTCCATTCTTTCTTCTCCCATGAATCCAATGATACATGTTGTACCTTTTAATGTCGTTCTACAGGTCACAAAGGACCTGTTTATTTCTTTGATTTTTTTTTTTTTTTAATTTTCTCAGGACTTCAAATTGGATTATTTCCATCAATCTTACTGCAAGTTTACTCTTTTTTGATCTCATCTCCAATCCACTGTCAAAGCTGGCCAGTGTTTTTTTTTTTAAGATATTGAATTTTTCACTTCTAGAATTCCTTTTTTTGTTGTTTATTTCCATTCCTCTCCTAAAATTTAGTATCTGTGCACTTATTTTTATTATTTTCCTTTATGTATTTGAACATACTTTAAAAGCCACTTTAAAAAAAAATTGTCAGCCAGCTAATTCTATCATATAGGCCATCTGTGGTGATTCTCATCAATTTCTTTTATTCTTGAGTGTGAGTGACGTTTTTTGTTTGTGTCGTCACATGTCTAATTCTGTCCTGGACATTACTGTGCTTTCTGTTGTGTTCTTCTGAAAATGTTTATTTTTTTTAGCAGATGATTAATCCTGAAATTTCAAAATATATTGCATGTTCAAAAACAGACACCTGTAACCTCTGTCTTATCTACAATGGGCAGCAGCTGAAATTTCTGTTTAGTCTTTACCGCTTTAACCAGGCTGCCTGGACTCCGCCCAGACATAGCTCAAGCATCGGCCAGATATCTGGGCAGAATCTGATGCTTCTTTCTGTACCTCTCTCCTTCCCAGATGACAAAGAGAAAAGACAGCTGGGATTCAGCCCGACACTAACTGATGGGACTTTGTGTTGCTGAGAGTTAGTGAGGCACTTACTGTAGGCCATGGTGTGCCACTGTTGAACTTAAAACAAAGCAAAGCTCAGAAAACAAACATCAGGCAGGACTGTTCTGTGACCATGATGAGCCAAGACAAAAATGAGATCACTCTATAATCTTGTCCAAAAAAAGACAAAAAGAAAAGTATCCAATCCACAGAAATGACTAAACTTTCCCTCCGTGGCTAGTGTAAGTGGTTGTTGCTTCGTTCACAGTTAGATAAAATTATTAAGATTCTCAATAGTAGAATTACCTCTACTTCCTAATAACAAAGAACCTAGAGCAAAATTCTGCTTCCTCAAACTGTCCCCCAAAGAACAGAACACAAACCTCCATGCTAGAACCTAGGAGGTTCCCTTGGTGTGCATGCTTATTTTTGAGTTAATAAACCCAATTTTATTCACCAGGTGCTCTCCTACCTAGTGATCCTTGGTTGAAGGATGATGGCACAAAATTTCTTCCTTCATGTCCCTAAATCATACTATCCCCTAAATCTGACCCTTGATTTTTTATGCCAAAAAACAAAAGAACTATTCATCTTTTAGCCTCTCTGCACTGAGGTATGTGTGTCTGCCCTGAGGGAAATAGCAATACAAATTCTGGGAAGCTTGCTTAGTACCATTCTCTGTTTCTAGTTTCTGCCTGCTTTTGGTTGCTTCCCAGCACCTTCAGAAAGTTATTTATTATAGTTTGTCCATAGCTTATAATTGTTATCTCTGGGAGGTTGTTCTGATGAATATGAAATACTTCACCTTTATGGGAAGCAAAAATTCTTTTTTGTTGATGTTACAAAATATTACTTTGTGTAATCTAGTCCTACGTTGGGCAGTATGTATCTGATATCACGATTCAGTAATGCTCATCATATTTCATCGCAGTGGGCAGGCAGTGAATGGCAAGATGAATAAAGTGATTTGAATTTGGAGACTTGAGAGGGCCAAATAAGTCATTTACCATGAGACCTACTGAACTTCTAACATTCTTATGTTGGGTAGGAATCAAAAGACTTGTCTAAAGAGTACAGTTCCAAGAGTTTGTCCATTTCTAGCTTTAATTGGAGAAATCATATAAAATTATCATGCATGGAGATCATTATAATAAGTATATTGATCTAACCCACGAATATGTTGCTAGAAAATATCAATGACAATATATTTGTAGCCAGTGCTTTCGGGAAAATAATTTGTCACTAGAATAACAGTAGTATCTTTTTTTTTTAAGATTTTATTTATTTATTTGACAGAGAGAGAGATCACAAGTAGGCAGAGAGAGAGGAGGAAGCAGGCTCCCTGCTGAGCAGAGAGCCAGATGCGGCCTAGATCCCAGGACCCTGAGATCATGACCTGAGCCAAAGGCAGAGGCTTTTAACCTACTGAGCCACCCAGGTGCCCAATAACAGTAGTATCTTAAAGTTGAACTTGATGTGATCATTACTTTTCTCAAAAATTTTACAAAGCCTTATACTTACTTGTTGTAGATCAGGGAACAAGTCATTGTTTTATTTCTTATGGGAAACCAGGACTCAAGAAGCATATTCTTTTCCTCTATCATTTAAAGTCCAGTGTGTTTCTCCAATGGGATAGATTTGTCTGGGTCTGTCTAGAGAGACAAATCTTTAACATTATTTACTTTTAGAAACTCTCCTAGTGTAACTTAGGAGTAACATAGATCATTATTCATACAGACAAGACATGCGATTTAGAAATGCTTTTGTGTCTCTTTGGCCATTGGATTATATTGATGTGGTGTTAAATTTGAGAGATTTATTGTATCTGTCTGTGTCAGTGTAGCAATTTTTATGACCTTTTTTTTTTTTTTTAAGTGTGAATACTGCCTTTGGTAAGAGCCAACATTTGATACTACATCTGTTCTACAGTATCAAAAACCCACCACCACCTCTCACTGTCCCCTTAGCCTATTCTGTCTTTTCTCCAGAAAACATGCTACCTTCTACTATACTACATGTTTATGTTGTATTTACTTATGTTTAGTGTTTGTTATCTTCATTCGTATTGTCTGACTACTCCTGGGGTCCAATGGGTGGGGATATCTGTCAGTTTTGTTCCTTGAAGTTATCTTGGGAGACTACAGGGATAGGTAGCATATAAGCACTCATGTATGAACTAGTAAAAGGAATTAGTTTATATAAACTAAATTTTCCTGGACTGCTAATATAGCCCTTCTACTTCCTAATTTGTAGGAGGGTATAGGGGGTCTCCCTTCCTTTTTTTTTCTCTGCCTTCGATCTAAACTATCAGCCAGAGTCACCTACATAGAGCTCAGCCCAGATCTTTTTTAATCTTTCCTCAAAAATTGTTAGCATCTCCCTAGTGTCTCTAAAATGAAATCCAAATTCCCTCGCTTGGCATTTGAGGTCCTCTGCAATCTATCCTTCTTCTGCCAACAACTTCATCAACCAACGCTCCCCTTCTGCTGAAGCTTTTTCAGATGTGATCTTTGGGCTCGCTTTGTCATCGCTTCGTTTAAATATCTTCTTTGTGCTGCGACCTATCCTGCTTACCCCACTTAAAATGGGCACCACATTCCCCATCCTCCTTAGCTTATTTTTCTTCATTGTACTTATCATCTTCCAGTAGACCATATAATTTACCTACTTATTATATTTATTTTCTTTCCTCCCAGGACATAGGCTCCATGAAGAAAACAAAGGTTTGTGCCTGTTC
Source organism: Spilogale gracilis (assembly GCA_004023965.1). Taxonomy (NCBI): domain Eukaryota; kingdom Metazoa; phylum Chordata; class Mammalia; order Carnivora; family Mephitidae; genus Spilogale; species Spilogale gracilis. The sequence continues at coordinate 88,270 of PITA01006274.1, forward strand.
TGTGCTCCATAATTACGCATGTTTGGAATAGTGCCCTGCCCCCATAGTTTGAGTATCTCCTTCCTTCCACTTAAATTTCTCTTCCCATGTACCTAATTGTACTTAAATGAACTCTATGTTCCTAAACCTACCTATTTGTCAAGGCCTTGCTAAAAATACCAATTCTAAAAAACTTCCCAATGCTCCCTCTACTCAGGTAAAGATAACTTCTTTTCTAAACATAGATAGTATTTAACCAGAAACCACTTTTATATCGCTGGGGGACAAAAAAAATATTGCTTGTATTTTGGATATTTATGTGCATGTCTTATCTCTCCTACAAACTGTTCCTTAAAAACAGATTTTATCACTAACCAATCTTCACAATCTCAGTAGTACCTAGTTCTGTATACATAGTAAATGCTTGATAAATCTGTGTTGGATAAATAGCCGCTGACTATTCTTGTTACAGTACTTTCTACTCAAATATAGAAACAAGGTTTTGAATTATGTAAAACCCCTGTGAAAAGGAATTTTGATTTTGAGCTTGATTATTTTGGGGAAAAATCCAATTATGTCTTAAACTCAATGGACTGAAAATATCCAGTAAGAAAAAAATGTATTTGATATATTTGATTTTGTATTCAGAGCCTGGAATAAGTTCTATCATTGGCTTTTTCATTTCACAGTAATTTCCTTCTTTCAAAGCATTTGTACCTTGCAAATTGTTTATTCACAAACTAATGCCCTGTCAAGTTACCTGAAAGAGTTCATAATAGAATTAAAGAAAATATCATTAAAGATACAAGGAACATGGGATTAATATCAAGGAATATACGGGCACCTGGGTGACTCAGTCATTAAGTGTATGCCTTCGGCTCAGGTCATGATCTTGGGGCGTCCTGGGATTGAGCCCCGCATCGGGCTCCCTGCTCAGCGGGAAGCCTGGTTCTCCCTCTCCCACTCTACTTGCTTGTGTTCCTTCTCTCACTGTATCTCTCTCTGTTAAATAAATAAATAAATTCTTTTTAATTAATATTTTATTTATTTATTTGAGAGAGAGAGAGAGAGTGAGTGAGTGAGAGCATGAGAGGGGAGAAGGTCAGAGGGAGAAGCAGACACCCCTCAATGTTGGGAGTCCGACATGGGACTCCATCCCGGGACTCCAGGATCATGACCTGAGCTGAAGGCAGTGGCTTAACCAACTGAGCCACCCAGGCGCCCCATAAATAAATAAATAAAATTAAAAAAAAATCAAGGATTATAGGTGAATTTACTATCATTTGAGTGCTTTGCATTTCCATAATGTGTCTTGGCTTTAATCAGTTGCTTTATTTTAAATAAGATTGAGAGGAATACTAGGGCAGTGCTGAAAATACCGCAGGACCAAAAAGCAAGTTTGACTGGGTTTCACCTGTCTTTCTTTATTTTAGAATTCCAGACAAAAGCCTCTATCATTGGATTACATTTGATTCCATAGCTTTCTCTTATCACCATCTGCCTTACATCTGCTGTCAATTACCCAAAACAAATGAGTTGCCCCACCTTGTATGTGAAAGTTTCATAATTCAAAAGTTGTCTATTCCTTACCATGACCTTAAGGAGGGATAATTTTGATACTTGTTTTTAAGGAAGTATTTCTTTCTCCTCCTCCTCCCCCTCTCCCCTCTTCCTCCTCCTCCTCCTTCCTCACCATCCTCAAATAGAGGAGGAGCTAAACCCTCCTAAGTCTTCAAGATAAAAGTTTTTTAGTATAATTGAAACTAGAGCTCACTCACTGGAAAACTAATAACTAGTATATTCTATTTCTTGGAGCTGATTAAAAGCTGATGTTACATGAACTGGTAACTCTGATGGAATTATGCTCAATCTTTAATGAATGTGTCTCAGAGAAATGATTGATATGGAACACATACAGCACCAGAAAAGTATAAAATGTGCCAGTTGAGTAGCCATATGGTGGCATGCAGTAAAATGTACTTTCCAAACTTTTCCTATACAAACTTACAGTCTTGGCTTACAACAGGAGTCTGCTCCCTTTCCACCTGTTTCCATACATACCTGAAAGCCTCTGGCAGGAAACCAGGTCCTACGCTAACTCTCGGTGACACATGTTCGTGCTTGCTTCCTTCAGCTCTGTGCTCAGCCTAGTTTAGCCATCTCTGATGTAGCTGTGCTTAGAGCAGACCCAACCTTCTAATGGGATCAGAGCTGGTACAATGGGGAGAGACTCTGCGAGATGGACAAGTTTCTAGGATTGCAGACCCCTTCTTGATTCCGCCCCAGTGAGGGCTATTGTTAGTATATTTTACAGACATAAAACTAGATATCCCTGAACTGTCCTTTATTTGAGAATGTTTTGCTTTCTCTCTGATTTAGTCCCCTATCCCAGCTCTTGCCAACCTCTTCTTAATGGACACAGTTTCTAAAGGTTTTTGTTTTTTTGTTTTTTTAATCACTTTCTCTGATTTCCATAATGTCTGGTATACAGTGTTTTCCAATAAATATTTATTGGGTGTATGAATAAACGTGGATAAATGGTTTAAGTGATTAATCAATCCTATATGACCCCTTGTTCTACTAAAATCCAAACTAAATATCTGATAGTAAAATGATAATATCTCAGGTGTAGCCAATGCCTGAAGGGATCCAAATCTAAAATCTCATTATATAATACTTCTGGAGAGAAAGCAATTGTACCAGGTCAGAAGTAGAAGGTAGTTTTTTGCAGTGCAGCCATGAGAATTCTTATGAAAATTAGGAAAACTGCCCAATTTAAGCCCTGTGAACATTATCCTCAACCTGGCGCTGACATGGCTGGCAGAGAGATTTACGTGCACTTGGTACATTTCCTCTAATCTATCATCCGGAGGTCCCTTTTTAACGTTTGAAAAGTCTTAGAAATTGATTAGTGGCCCTTAAGCCGTAATGGCCAACTGTGGCAACATAACACACAATGGCATGTGATTCTTATTTTGTCTTTTATTGTAATTGGGAAAAATTAGGTTGTCCTACGCTAGATTATAGTTTATCCAATTGCATCTTCTTTTTTCTTCCTTAGTGAACATGCAGAGAATTTGGGGTAGAGGGGAGGGGCAGAGAATTAATGTGTCTTATATAAAACCAGAAAAACTTCAGACCATATCAAAACCAAATATCTATATAGAACATTAAAACCTGTACTTTGGAACAATGTGCTTTCAAAACAAATTGAGGTGCTAGTGGCATGGAAGACAATCCAAATGCAAATGAGGAAAAGACAGCTATAAAATGTGGGTTGGTTGGCTGCAGTTCTGCCCATGAAGCACTAGCTGGCATCGGTGTGAAATTTAAATTCACTTCTGTGCTGGTGATTGCCTCTTTGGAACTCATTAAACATTCTTTGGCACCAAATTTTCGAATGAGTAAAGCCACAGAGCGTGATCCAGGCAGAAATTAACCTCAGGGTCTGTAAACTCCTGTTAACTGAGCAGCTGAGAAGCTGATATTCTGTCTTGGAAGAAGATTCTCAGAAAGGGAGGAGCTTGGGGAAGAGAGAGGGAGTTTAGACTTTGAATCTCACAGCTGGATACGAAGTTGGTGGCCCTGTGTGGCTTCAGCTTCATTAGTATTACTCCTCTTTGGGGTTGTATGCTAATCTTTTGAGCTTCATCATTTCAGTTTCTGCTCGAGAGTTGCCTCTTCAGAAACTTTAACTGACAATGACAGTCTACAGAATTGCTCCTTGAGAACAATTAAACAAAGTCAGAAGGCATGTAATATTTTTAGCAGTTGGTGAAAGGGATCATTTAACTATGACAGAGTGAAGCTCATAGTCTTTAACACTGTTTCGACAGATCTGATGCTTATGTGACAGGTTCGTGATGATGGCTGGCTTTCTGCAGGCTAGCTGAGCCCAGACGGTGTGTAGAGGCAATACTGTCAATATAACGCATATGAACTTAGGAGCTACAAGGAACTACTTCTGACCCCAGCCCCCCAAAAAAGTGTTTTTTTTCTGTTCAACAGATGACTACTAGAGAGATCCATTGAAAATCACGTTAAATGACAGTAGTGGGCACTAGGATAGGGAGATAAAACAATATACAAAAGAATCCTAGAGCACCAAGCAAAACCACTTCCAGCATATCTAAGGAATGTTGATAGTCAGTTCTTGAAATAAGGGAGTTGGGAAGTGGTCATGAATGATGAAACTAACATAGACAGGAAGAGACTTCATCAATTAAGTGGACAACTTGTTCTTATTATGCTGTTCCGATGGATTATGATTAACCACCAATTTGGAGCCTTGATTCATTAACTCTTTCCTGTTCAGGACTTAACAGAACACGGAATGAGATACAATGTAACAAAACCTTTAGAAAGAAAGTTTCTTTATGTCAAGACCAGCTGTATTTTAATTCATGGGAAATACACACCTTGACTCCTATGATGGGTGCAGGGCATGTCACATAGGTTTTAAGCAGCTGTGGCGCAGAGCAGGGAGAGTGGAGAACTGGTGACAGGAGGTGGCTTGCCTCATCTGGAAGAGCGGAGAGTTAACCCTCTCCATTCTCCTTTGATCGCTGGATCTTTTCACTAGTATTGCGGGGAATGCAAAGTTTTTGCAGTCAAACAGGTGGTGGCTCAACTCTGAACTCCAGCACTCAGAAGCTGTGCGAATTTTAGAGTGGTTCCTTACTCTACTTGAGCCTCATTTTGCAGATAAATAAATGACAAAGTAATAGAGGGTGATGCCACCTGCATGGGAAGAAAAGAGCATAAGGTTAAAGCTTTGAAGTCAGAGTCTGGGTTTTAATCTTGGCTCAACTGCTTAGGGGTTAGTTGACTCTGTGCCTTTGTTTCCTCGTGGGTAAAATGTAGACGAGGTAAGTATCTTGCTCCTGAGTTATGGTGATGATTAAATATGTTAATGTATGTTAGGCACCATCGTGGTCCCAGTACACGGTAAGCTGTATCAGCTTTGATTATCTGTATGAAAAGTGCCTGGGAAAATACTTAGACACATTTTAAGTTTGAAATAAAAGGAAGCTACTATTATTATGGTTGTTTTTACTATTAGCTCCTACCCAGAAGCACTATGCCTGTAACACTAAATTGTTTTAAAGTCATAAAACCAGCACATGTCTAAGTTTTAGAAGTACAGGGAAGAAAAAGTACTCCCTTTGCAGGTGTATGCTAACACACACAAAAAAAATTACTTAAATAAGAAATTCATGATGGAAAAAGATTCCCTTGACTTCACAGAATTAGACTCAAGAAAAATTCCTAGCAGCCATAGTTTCATACAAATCACAATGATCAGAAAATCCCAAATTAATGTGAATCCTCTGTACAACAGTTTGGGCCAGTAGAGAATGAAGAAACTGATGCTATGTTTTAATATGTAAACATCTGAATTCATATTTTGTAAGGTGAATTGCCAGATTAATAAGGGAATTTGCAAGTGACATTAAATATGAGATTCCTAACAAATGCAATAAAAACGGAGATTAGCTGTGAGGTAGGAATTTAAAAAGGAAATAAGAAAATAAAATTCATGTGGGATTTAAAATAAAGATATAAAGTGAGGATCTGAATTCTGTTCAAAAAGAGAAAATTTGATAGTGACTAACAATATTTTCTTTTTAAAAAAACTGGCCTGGGGGCCCCCGAGTGGTTTAGTCAGTTGAGCATCCAACTCTTGATTTCAACTCAGGCTGTGATTTCAGCCTTGTGAAACTGAATCCCGTGTTGAGCTCTGCAATGCCTGTGTTAGGTGTGGGGCCTGCTTGGAATTCTTTCTCTCCCTCTCCTTCTGCCTGTCCCTGCCTCCACCGCCTACTCACACATATTCTCATTCTCTCGCTCAAAAAAAAAAAAAAAAAAAAAAAAATTGGCATGGGAGAAAATTTGACTCATTTGTCAATAAATTCCATAACAGAATATCAGTAGGTTTTGTGACATGATGAAAACACATCTCAATTGCTTCTTCCTTGTTAAAATACATACATAAAATTATGATGACTTAAAATAAAAAAAAACATTAAACTTCATCATTTCTTCCTTCCTTGATGTAAAATGAAACATTTTTCTAATAAAAAATGACTATTTCTTTAAATTAACAAAAAAATAACCATAAGCGATAATTGCCCCTTATCCACAGTTTTGCTTTCATGGGTTTGGATAGCTGTCAACCACGATCCCAAAGCCAGTGAGCCTCCTTCTGATGAATCATCAGAAGGTCAATGGTAGCCTAACGTTATGTCACAATGCCTGTGTCATTCCCCTCACTTGATCTCATCACGTAGGCATTTTATCATCTCATGTCATCATAAGACTGAGGGTGAGGACAGGACAATACGGTATTTTGAGAGAGACCACATTCATATCACTTTTATATAGTAGACTGTTGGAATTGTTCTATTTTACCATTAGTTATTGTTGTTACTCTCTTACTGTGCTTAATTTATAAATTAAACTTTATCAGAGGTATGTATGTTTGGGAAAAAATGCAGTCTATTAGGGTTCAGTAATATCTGAATCCGCATATTAGGGGATGACTGTACACAAAGTAGGTAAGAAAGATTGTGGAGTCAAAGAGGAAGATATGGGCTTCAGAGTTTCAGAGACTTTTCAGAATGGAGAAAAAAAAAGCAATTAAATGGAAATTATTTCCCAGAAATGGTTCTTTGGAATGGAATTGTTCAGTATGGAGGTAAGTGAGAAGACCGACTTCTTTCCCACTATCTTGTAGAAGCTGATGAGTTTTTTGAAAGCTAAAGTCAAATTGTTAATCTATCCCTAAGAAGTCTTTTGGTGCATAGCCATGCATATATGCATTATCAGAAAACAGTTATTCATTCTTTTGTTTGTTCAGCACGCATATATGTATTAGTGCTTACTATGTGACAGGCATGTGTTAGGATTTGGAGACACAAAGATAAATAATACATAGACCTGTCTTCAAGTAAGTTACTGTCTTGCAGCGAAGACAGACGTGTAAAAATAAACAGAGAATGATATCTATTAACTGAAGTAGTAAAAGCACACAATGCTTTGCAGTACAGAAGACAGATTAATTAACTCTTTCTGGAAGTGTCAGGGAAGAGATCAAAAGGAGGTGATGTTTGCCCTGAGTCTTGAAGAATGAGAAAAGTTCTTTTTCTGAGGCTCTGAATTTCTTTTCTTTCTTTTTTTTTTTTTTTAAGATTTTATTTATTTATTTGACAGAGAGAAACACAGCAAGAGAGGGAACACAAGCAGGGGGAGTGAGAGAGGGAGAAGCAGGCTTCCCGCTGAGCAGGGAGTCTGACACGGGGCTTGATCCTGGGATTCCAGGATCATGACCTGAGACGAAGGCAGTCGCTTAACCAACTGAGCCACCCAGGTGCCCCTGAGGCTCTGAATTTCTATTTCAGAACTTATCCTATTATTAACCAAACCATTTAGCATTCATATAGTTCTTTACAGATCACAAAGTACCTTCAGATGCTTTCTCACATGCAAAATACATTTAAAAAAAAAAACGGTAATACCCCTTTCTGCCTGTCATTTGTAGCTTATCAGTTTTAGCTTTCCTCATAGACGCTAGACCTTAGACCTCTCTTTACAGCATTTTAGTAAAGAGGGTGTTCTAGTTACTATTCCTTCATAACAAATCATTCCCAAACATACTGGTCATACAGGTCAGGATTGGGAGAAGGGTTTCGCTGGGCAGTTCAGACTTGGGGTGTCTCATTCGGTTGCAGCCACGTGATTCCTGGTGCTAGAACAGCCGCTGGTTGGAACAGTCGGGTTGGTCATCTCTGTCTGCGTGCAGGCTCAGGGCCATTCCATATGGATTCATAGCTTGGTAGCCTTGGGACCCTAAGGCAACTGCATGCTGCTCAGGGTCCCTTGCCCACAAGGTGGAAGTTGAATGGTTTTTTCTGACCTTACCTTGTATGTTATACTGCATAACTGAGCCACAATCTATGGGTCACAAGCAAGTTACAAATGTAAAGGGAGGGTAATTACGTTTACCTTCTTAAAGGATGAGACACAAGATTTTAGAAGAACATCTGAAATAGGAGATACTGTTGTGGCCACCTTAGAAACAGTCTTTAACTACGTCTTCATGTAAGCTTTGAGCAAATTATTCTTCTTCAAGAGAGATGCCATGGACTTTTTCAGAAATTTATCCAGGCCAAAGAGAAATTACTGAATTTCATCCACTTGTTTATTAAATTGATTTTTAAAATTTCAGTACTTGACATTTTCTAATGAAACTAAGACCAAAACATAAGATAGAGAAGATAATTTAATCTGGCAACAAGGAAGGATTTCCTAACAAAGCAGACCATTGAATCTTGGCAAAGGTTACCACAGAAAACAGAACAATCAGTTTGCTTGAAGGTTTCAAAAATCAATGATGTAGGAATTCTTTGAGTCTTGCCTATGTCAATGTGGCCCCAGCTGGAGGAGAGAGGGATTGAGTAACCTTTTTAGATCCCTTTCAGTGACATATTCCTCCATATTCACTGATAAAAGACATAGAGGGATTGTCTAGGTAACCTTGAGAAGGGAAAACTTACTCATCTGTTTTAACCTTTGGTCAATGAAAGGGCTTTTTTTTTTTTTTTTTTAAAGATTTTATTTATTTGACAGAGAGAAACACAGCGAGAGAGGGAACACAAGCAAGGGGAGTGAGAGAGGGAGAAGCAGGCTTCCTGCCGAGCAGGGAGCCCGATGCGGGGCTCGATCTCGGGTCTCCGGGATCATGACCTGAGCCAAAGGCAGTTGCTTAACCAACTGAGCCACCCAGGTGCCCCTGAAAGGGCTTATTTTATTTTATCTGCTTATTAATCATCCATGTGTTCATTTATTTTGTGCATTCTGTCTCTTAAAAAGCAATTTCTTACCTGTCTTTTCTCATCGATGTAGTAGCGCACTTCCCCCCTAGTCCTAATTACTAGCTTTTGATCAATAATTAGAAGGATATTTTGTGCTAAGGTAAAATTTGAGGCTCCTTGCTTGGCATGACTGGCAACATAAATAACAAATTACAGGTGATACTTTTATGTGCGTAGGTATGTTGGTGCCAAGATGTGTATTGACATGGGGAGCTTACGTGGTAATATCAAGGAGTTTGATGTAGCTGCATCATCTGATTAAATTCGAAATAAGTCTAGTGTATAATTAGTATCCCCTCATCAATTAGAGATGATGAAAGTGAGGTACCAGAAATGATGAAGGTTAGGTACCATTTCTAAGGTCAAGATTATCCAACAAGCCGAGATTTCACCTGAATTCCTGTAACCCTTACTTTCACTCTGAATTGTGAAAGATTTGTCAGTTACTATTTATATGCATAGAGTCCCCCTCAATCAAGTCATACACTCCTGATAGAAGTGAGCATATTTCAGGACACCTGGGTGGGTGTTATGATCCTGGGGTCTTCAGGGATTGAGTCCCGAATCAGACTCCCTGCTCAGCGAGGAGTCTTGCCCTCTCCCTCTGCCTACCGCTCCCCTGCTTGTGCTGTCTCTCTGTCTCTGTCGAATAAATAAATAAGTCTTAAAAAAGGGGGTATAGGTAAAAAACAACAATAACAACAACAAAACAAATTTTGTAAGTTCTTTCTCTGCTGGCTTTCACTATACCTCTTCTTCAGTGTACTTTTTAATAATTTTAGGAAGCTTATTTCATCAGATAAAGAACATAATTAAATCTACTTTTTTAAAAGTTTTTTTTAAATTATTTGCTTGACAGAGACAGTGAGAGAGGGAATACAAGCAAGGGGAGTGGGAGAGGGAGAAGCAGGCTTCCCGCTCAGCAGGGAACGCAATGTGGAGCTCAACTCCAGGACCCTGGGATCATGACCTGAGCTGAAGGCAGACACTTAATGACTGAGCCACCCAGGTGCCCCTAAATATACTTTTTCAAGCAACTGAGCAAGAAGTCTAGCCTGTTTTACTGGATAGGTGTCACTGATGCCAAGTTGCTGAGCAAAATCCTTAGAAGGCAGCTAATTTTGCTTTTGGTCTAGAGCCACAGAGGGTATACCTAAATCTCGTCATCTCACATGCATGTTCTCTTACTTACGTGAGGCAACCAGATAAAGGGTCTATACTGATTTTATAAGTACCCACCACTTTTGCGTATGAAGAAAAGAATACTATGATTCAAGATTTTGATAGTTAGCCCCAGAATTCAAAAGTATCTTCAGAATATATATACTTCCACTGTTACTATTTAGAAAATAAAATTAAAATATCCATATATGAATATCCAGCTTTATTCTAAAACAAATTTTAGGAATTTGTTAAGACATCACAACAAGGTAACATAAATCATTATTAAATGGTAAAGATGAGTGAGATAATAAAATACACCCCAGAATAAAGCCATTAATCAAGATAGATGCTATATGTTGTTATATATTCTTACAACATATAACAAGAGTGGGCTGCAAATTTCACTCTAATTACCAACATGAAGAGAAAAGCCTGTTCAAGTTTATGGTTATTTTTACTGGTTTGTAGTGCCTGGCAAATAAAACAAAGCAGTCACTGACCTGTGCACCTACTTATAGCACTAAGAAATTGCTTTCATGCATCTTCCAAAAGAGATCACTCTTTAAGCCCTGGGAGTGATTCTTCAGTAATAAGTAGAAACCAACACAAGCTGCTTTACACTAGAAAACTTTAGAGTTCATATTTTGTATGATTAGATTTTGTGATTTTGCTCCTTGTGCCTACTATGCCAGTGTCTCTTACAGAGGCAATTTGTGACCCCTCTGTTGATTTGTCTGATTTCACAGCTCCAGCCTTCCCTACGAGTCCAGAAATGGTTCTCATTTCAGTGGAATTTAAATATGGCCACACTACATTCTATCACCACGTAACACAGGGTTCTACCATTGCTTTTACCACAGCATTTATTTTATATATATTTTTTTATGATTTTATTTATTTATTTGACAGAGAGAGATCACAAATAGGCAGAAAGGCAGGCAGAGAAAGAGGGGGAAGCAGGCTCTCGCCGAGCAGAGAGCCTGATGTGGGGCTTGATCCCAGGACCCTCAAATCATGACCTGAGCTGAAGGCAGAGGTTTAACCCTCTAAGCCACCCAGGCACCCCTTACCACGGCATTTAAAATGTTCCTCACTTTGCCCCTCTCTTTGTTTCATACTCCTGGCTATCTGCCCACAATCCCAACCACCAGGCATCCCTATACTGAAGTTCAATATTTTTCAGCATGTGGAGAGAGCTCTAGTTTCTGTTATATTGATTATTATTTCACATATAATTTTACTGGAAACAAAAGCGATCACCTGCCTTTTAAAAAATTAATACATGAAATTAATCAATGCTCTCTGAGGTCCCTTTGAGGTATAGATATTGATTAATTAGATCAGCCAACCTGAATATCTCTTTTCATACATAGTTCAAATTTATTTTTTATTTCCTGGTTTCTCTACATGTGTTTATATAAATTGTTTCTTGTTTTAATCTGTAAGTAGCCCAGTGTACATGTAGTAGATTTTTTTAATGAGTCATTTATTCTTCTTTTCTTTTGTATTTTTATATGGCTCCTTATTTCTTGTTTATTCATTTTGGCTTTTCCTTTGTTTTTTTGTCTGTTTGTTTTTGTTTGTTTGTTTGTTTTTTCCAAAGAAGCATGTGATCTTTTATCTGAGGGCCAATAATATCTAAGCCAGGTGGGACATTCTTCAGTAACACATTTTCTCATCCATTTTATCCTCCATATTTAAATCACTGGTCAAATAGATATTAAAGTTTTATTGCATGAAATCAAAGACAACTTTCTACTTGAAACATCCTTTTTCCATCGTGAACATCTTTTTTAGATTTCACTGGGTATGAAGTTTAAGCAATTATTTAAAAAATTTCAGATCATCCCTAATTATACCAATATCATGAAACTCACTCTTTGAGATTTGATATTAGCCTGCAGTTTTATTGAGATGAAAAGATCAATGACTTGTTAACAAACTAAGCAGACAGTCTTGATAATGGGGAAAATGGGCATACTATTAATGGAATGGGAGGGATGGGGTCACCAGGTGATGGACATTGGGGAGGTTTTGTGCTATGGTGAGTGCTGTGCATTGTGTAAGACTGATGAATCACAGATCTGTACTTCTGAAACAAATAACACATTATATGTTAATTAAAAAACCTATTTTCCAAAATAAAAATAGTCTGAATATGTTGTTTTACCTTTCTGCCAATCTCTTTAATATCTGGCTTAACATAAGAGAGGTAGATACTCATACCTGTTTCTACATTCAGTCTGTTGTGATACAGTATTTTTGTTGACGTACATAAAGAAAATCTGTCCTGACACAGATGTATAGTGGGAAAAGGAAGGAGTATTTTCATACCTTATAAATAATCGTGAATATTCTATGATGCTATCCCAAAATTTGTTAAGCAGGAGTTTTTTAAAATTAAGTTGTAGCACAGATTTGGAAACCATGTCAGTGAATTTTTGATATTAGTTGAAATAATTTCATTGGTATGATTCACACTTTGAATATGTTATGCACACATGACTTTGTAATATCATGCGTTGCTCATTGTTTCACTGAATAATGCAGATTTTTTAAATGTTGACAATTTTTGTTGCAAAAGTTGCTTCATTAAATTCACCATCCTCATCAGGAAAGATTTTTTTTTAAGACTTTATTTATTTATTTGACGGAGAGATCACAAGTAGGCAGAGAGGCAGGCAGAGAGAGAGAGGAGGAAGCAGGCTCCCCACTGAGCAGAGAGCCCAATGCAGGCCTGGATCCCAGGACCCTGAGATCATGACCTGAGCCGAAGGCAGAGGCTTTAACCCACTGAGGCACCCAGGCATCCAGGAAAGATTTTATGTATTGGGAAGCTATCAAACTGACCTTGGTTGATAGAAATCTCTCAAAATTCTAATTTTAGCTCAAAAGCTCAAATTTTACCATTGGCAAAAATCACAAGTCTGACTAACAGAGTTTATCTGTCAGTCATTCTTTCAAGTAAAAATAGCATTCCATAAAAAAAAAAAAAAAAAAAAAGAGGGGGAGCTAGTTTTGCTTGTGACTCAAACAATTGCACAGGTGACTTTCTTTGAGATAGCTGTAATATTTTGATATGAGATAGAAGGGAGTTAGTTATATGCATTTCCTATTTTGTCACATAGAATATTTAAAAAGTTGTTTCCTCGAGAGTTGTGACTTAATAAAATTTTTACTGATTAATCAAGGACATTCGTAGAAGATAGCATTATTTTTTTTCCTCCCAAGTTTCTGGTGGTGAAGAATACACCATCAGTATAGTCTGGTGCCAGTGCTTTGATTTGTGATAAGGCAGCAGTGCTCATACCCGCAATGGCTTTTTTTTTTTTTTTTAAATCTTTTAATGGCAAGCGTATTCTTTTTTTTTCTTTT